>CANYBF010172152.1:0-21618 GCA_948192965.1 Dalechampia spathulata
GCACGCTTCCCGATAAGGCGACGACACACAATCAAACTCAAACACATACGCATATTCGCATAATCTATTCATACACACACATACATTTCTCAAGAAAGCATCATCCATCACATGCATCAATTACAATCACATACACGTAACCACATACTCATACATATAGTTATACCTGTATACATATACACGTACACATATAGATACACGTATACATACGTGTATACATACAAACTCCTAGGGTCCTAGACGCGGGTGTAACATCATCTATTAAGCATAATAGTGAGTTTTAAGGCTTAGATAAGTACAATATTAAGTTTAGGTACCTTAAACACCCATTCCTTAAGTGATCAAACTATGTTATGTAAATTACTATTCATGGGTTACTATTCATTTAGTCTTTTTTTTTTACCTCCGTTGGATTTGTAAATGTATGTACATAACCATTCATTTAAGCATTTAAAACAGAATTGCATAATGCATTACTTTGGTGTTAAAAGAAGCATGTCTTCCAAGTTCATTCATATGCTATCTCATAAAATAGTGTTCTTTATGCAAGCATTTTAACTATGTAAATGACCTTTAAATTGAGTAATTCTTAAACCATTAGAAACTAGACTCAAAGATATTTCCAACGATATATTATATGCTTAAAAATTCAATCGTTAAGGCCTCCAACATCAAATGACTAAATGCCTATCAATTCTGTCAAATTTAAGCTCAACTGTAACATCCTAAATAACGTGATATTTCAGACCAAGTAAATGACTTTAGAAATTTTTTAAATTAGTACCATTGGAAACTAGATTCAAAAAGCTTTCCAACGGTATATTATGAATTCCGTAATTCTAAGGATAAAGTGGTCAAAACATAATTACCGTAAACCCTTAACTCTGTCTCTTTTGAAATTTAATTTCGGCAAATTTTATGCACCTCACTTATATGCCTCTTTCATCATATTCAATCACCTTAAAACCATACCATATTGTACATACACCTATATGTTCCAATGTTTCAATACCAAATCAAATTTTCCAATGTTTCTACATTAAATTGCTACATTAGGCAGTCATTAATACAAGCATATACATGATGTCCCCTAAGTACCAAAATTTGAATAACTTTTGTAATTACATTCCAATTGCCTTCAAACTTTATTTTCTTCATTCTAACATCATAATTCATTATATTTATATATAATTTAATGATTTACACATTAAAACTAAACTATAGAGGTCATTTCCTTGAAGGTGAAAATTTGGGTAACAACTTTTATCCATGCATTATCTTACTTCCTTTTCACTTTTCATGCATTTTTCTTATTATTCTTCACAATTTGTCACTTCTAGCAACACATACACATTTCATACAATATCTCAAGAGTCATTTTCATGTATTTTACCTAGGTTTTTCATAAAAATCAATTCAATATACGAAACTTAATCAAAATGCATTCAAACATGCACAATCACTCATGATCTCTCCTTTTCCTTTATCAACTCATCAAAACTCATGCACAAACTTCATATTATTCTCTTGGTAGAATTTTTTCATCCATAAGAACATTAGTTACAGCAATTAATAAGAGTCAATAAACATACATACAATAAAAACTAATCAAAAATAGCATAAAAATCAAATTCTATACAAAATTTTACCTTAGGAATATATTAATTTAAAATTGAAAATTAGAAAGGAGGAAGAAAAGAAGAAACTTTAAAAATGGAGAGGGGAGGAAAATGAATGCCGACCGATGCTTCCTCCTTCATAAAATATTTAGTTTTATTTTATTTTTTTAATTAATTTAAAAGTCAAGGAAGGGTTCAATCAAATGGTGATACTTGTCACCATTCTATTGGTTTCTTTCTTAGTTTTATTTATTTTTTCATTTTCTTTAATATTTCTTAAATTATTACATCATAAATCTCATACATACATGACATATATCATATATCCAACATACATAATTTTATTTTTCGAAAATACCCCTCTTTATAAATGAAATTATTGAAATACCTTTAAATTCAACTTAACTTATTTTTAATTCTAATTTCATTTATACTTTCTAATATATATTCTAACATATATTTTCTCATCACATAACAAATATATTATGCATAAATATCATTTTTCACTTATAAATTGCACTTTTAAGTACCTTTAAAGCGTTTACTAGAAGCATATTAATGAGACATCCTAAGCACATTTCCACTTCATTTCATGTCTATCCTTTCAAATTTCCACATCTAATGGAATTTTCTTTATTCATATCTTATTCATAAACATTTATAACATAGCATGACATTTACCAATCACAACTCAATCATGCATTTCATGCATCACTCATTCAATCATTCTAGGTTATGCATAAAATGCAAACACGTAAGGATGCCATAAATACGGACGTGACAATTTATCTTTAAATAAAATTTAATAATTAATAAATATAAATAAAATTAATAATTTTTAACTTTAAAAAATATACAGTGATATTTTAACATAACTAGAACTTGGAAGACATACTTTAATGGGATCACGTGAAAAAATGATATTGATCGAATACTTTGTTGCATGTTCAAAAAATAAAGATGCAAGCATACTATTATATAAGGAATTTCTAGAGCATTATGTTTGGAATACAAAAAATCGAGAGTGGATAAAAAGAAAAACTAGAAATATCATTGGACATGTAAATGCAGAAGGAGAAAAGTATTATTTAAGGATATTTTAAATAATATCAATGATCCAAAGCTATTTGATGACTTGCTTATAGTAGATGGTATCCAATGTTCAACATTTAAAAAAATTGTTATAATGAAGAGGTTGCTTGAATTAGATAAGAGCACAAAAGAATGTATGAGTGAGACAATAATATTCAAGATGTCATTAGAGTTAAGAAGATTGTTCATAATATTATTAGTGTATTGTGAACCCATAAATGTCAAAAAATTATAGGAAGATAATTTTCAATCGATGGTTGAAGATTATGTTAAAATGCATGAAAACTTGATAGAAACTTAAATAGCTTACACTTTGAGTAGTATCCAAAAGCACCTGATAAACATGGGTAAGGATGTGAAAAGTTATGATATGTCTACAAAAGAAAAACATTAGCTTAGCCAAATGGAGTACCAACTTAGCAAAATGGAGATCAATAATAGAGATGTTGCAGAGAAGATAGCAGTGTAAACACCGCAAGAAGACATTGATGTAGTGTTAAAGCTGAATTTGAGAAAAATATGCATATACGATGATAATGAATAGACTAAACTCAAGACGTACTAAGATATTTTTTATAGATTGACCAAGAGGTACAAGGAAGACTTTCTTATATCGAGCATTATTGGCTAATCTAATGTCAAAAGGAAATATAGCTCTAACAACAACAACTTCAGGTGTAATAGCATAAATAATGTCAAGAGGAAGGACAACACACTCTAGATTCAACATTTTATTCAATCCAACAAAAGTAACATTATATGATATATCAAAGCAGAATGACTTAGCAATATTATTATGCAAAGCTAGTATGATCATGTGGGATGAAGCACCAATGGCCAAGAAATATGTGATGGAGATAGTTGATAGAATGCTTAGAGATATAATGAACAACAATGATCTATTTGATGGAAAAGTGATGGTATTTAGAGGTGAATTTATACAGGTATTGCCAATGGTCCCTAAAGGAACAAGATAAGAAACAATTAAAGCAATATAGTAACATCATGTCTTTGGAATAAAATGAAAGTGCTCAAATTGATAAATAATATCGAGCTAGATTAGATGTAATAGTTAGTAATTTTTTTCAAAAGTGGTGGATGAGGAAGATTCTACAACTCATAATAGAAACATAATTATACCAGATGAAATTGTGGTACAAAATGATGAAAAAGATTCATGCGAGAAGGCATTGATACAAAATATGTTGTCACACCCCGACCCAAGACCCGAGGGATGATGACATGATCCCGTAGCATAACCATCACTTTCCCGTCTCAGGAAAACAACAATTATACTACAAGAGATTTTAAACCTCTAATGCTCGTATAAAAATCCAATAAACATGAAGATATAAAGAAATACAAAACCCTGGATATATAAGTACATGGATTCTTATACAATACATTTAGTATACTGTCAATCCTAATACAAAGCTGCAAGAGTCCGCCCAGAAGTCCAAGACACAAACCAGCTGCTGTACCTCTAGTCCTGGTGCTCACCCTCTAAACTCGGACCTACGTTCATCAAATGACAAACGCTGAGAATAATCTCAGTGGTGCTAGGAACACATAACACATACCACATATATACCCATGCATACATCATACGGCCAAGCATACGACATACAACCTATTTCATGGCACACAGCCCAAACATCAGTAGCACAAACAATATTGGTAATCTCTGCCTATCACACAATCATGCCTATTCCACAGTTAATCGTACAATGCACTCGCCCTCATTTGGCACTTCCCGTGCTCTTTTGGGAGTATCGCTTACCCCTTCACCATATTTATCACACCCGGCCCATACCCAAGAGGACATGCTCCTGTGACACAAACAACGGCCCCCAGAAGAAGACCAGTGCCTGCACCACAAGGGATGCATCGTGCAGACGTCGTATGGGGACACACTCTAAGCTTAATGGTGGTAGTGCAACAAAACATTGTGATATGCAAATAACCCTGGATAACTTAACATACACTCAAGTAACATACAATAACAGGCAATTCTGTATCTCATATATATAAAACCTGTTATACAATATGTGAGTGTGTACATAACACCACCAAAAGCTATACAATCATTACATAACTACTGCCACCCTAGCTACACAACCAAAAGGGGATCGGAGTGTGCCGCAGGAGTCCCGTACCAAGTCGAGATCAGTCTGTCTCAGCTGACAACCTCTAATCCTTCTCTGAACGGTCACTCGAGGGCTCTGTACCTACGTTCATCAAATGATAAACGCTGAGATAAACTCAGTGGTGCTAGCAACATATATAAACAGTCATGTAACATATAGCGATTCATCATATCAGAACATTTCAATCCTATCATCTCATGCAATGCAAATGCAACTACACCTGGCAGTCTCCCTCATTCTCTTTTTACTCATTTACTCTTGTTTTCCTGTAATTGTGCACATTCCTTTCGCACACACTGGATCTCGATAGGTACCGGTACTCATCTCCCGCAGGAGGCCATAAAACTGCAGAGTGCTCTGCACTCAATCCTACTATAGGTCTCGAGACTCATCTCCCTTCTCGGGAGGTCATATATCTAATGATTCCCAAAGGAATCCCATTATCATATAGTGATCCAGTGTGCACAGAGTTGAGCTCTGCTCTCATTTCTCATTTTCTTTTCCCTCTTGTCCCCTTCATCCACCATCATGATGTATGTTATCATGTTATTTACACATATACCCCTCGTGCTAAAAGAATGGGGCATTTAACATATCATGAAGCAAGGAAAATATAACATTCCAAGCATCGGAATAGACATCAATCACATATCATAGCAAAATGATATCATCCGTATCAAAATCATAAGCCTAGACTTCATTCAAGTCATAAGGCAATGACCATAAGCCAAAAAGTGGTAAAAGACATCAAACTAGCACAAACAAGAATCATCTAGTACAAACCTGAAAATCAAGCTACTTCTATCGTAAGCCGGTGATCCTGTCTCTAATCGTGTCTAGCTTATATTCTACGTTCTCGTACGTTTGGGACGCTTAGAATCTCTAAGGGGGATATTTGGTAGGGTTTAGGGATGTTTTAGCTGAAGAAAAGGGAAAGAACTAAGGAAAAACCGTTCTGTCTTAACCCTTAAAAAGTCAAATTAAAGTCGCATACGGCCGTACGGATATTGGTACGTCCATACCGACCTAAAACTTCTGGTACCCCCATTTGGTACGCCCGTACGTACTCGATTTTACTGACAAACCTAAATTCCTGCGAGCTCGCGTCTGGCCGTACCGCCCTCTGGTACGCCCGTACGTCCTCTAGGACCTAAAATCCCTGTAGTCCCCTGTCTCGTAAGACCGTACGACCCTTCCGTACACCCGTACCACTGCCTAAAATCCAACCTATACCTTGTGGCAAGCCTAAACTCCTCCGTAACTGTCCCAAAATCCCTTGCTAACCTTAAACACACTTCCAAAGCACGCCAAATCACATATACACGCTGTCCCTCATCCAACCAAGAAGACACGCTCCTCAATAAGGCGACGACACACAAGTCACGCAAATAAATACGTATGACACAATACACAGAAATACAATCACAAAACCATAAATGCACATTCATTCACATAACATACACCATTCAATCCTACCATTCTACTATGCATACGCACACATAAATGCATAACTCCTAGGGTCTCTAATGTGGGTGTAACAATATTGATCAATACCGGCACTTCTCGCACCTGTAGGGTAGTACTCCGTTCATATCAACCGGTACCTCACGTACCTTTCATATTGCCACCCTTATTTTGCCCCCTCACATGAGATGCTATGAAATCAGTCATTATGCATGAACAAGCCACATCACAATTCTACAAGCAAAACATCCAATAATCACAAGGCACGTTCCTTCCCAGAACTCATAGCCACACATACGTTCCTTCTCGGAACCTATAACCGCAATCACAAGCATCAAAGGCAAGAACAAGCATAATTATAGGGAATTCAATCCCCAAGCATCAATTCTAGGCTTTCCAGGGCCGTAGAATAAGAAGGAAAGCAAATAGGCATCATACCCAATAAAACCTAGCATAAACCTGAAAAGAGAAGACCACTATCTCTAGCCCGTGATCCCGTTGCTAACCCGCTCTAGCTTCAACTCCAAGCTCTCGCACTATCCCGGTGCCTAAGAATCCCTTCCTCTGTGTTTTCTAGGGTTTTGGGATGTTTAAAGGAAAATAACAGATGAAAACCCTTATTTTTCAGCTGTTAAAAAGCCCAACTTAAGTCGCGTACGGCCGAACCACCACCCGTACGCCCATACCAACTTAAAAAGCCTAACAAACCCAACTTCCTGCGAGTTTCGGTACACCTGTACCACCTTTGGTAAGACCATACCACTCAGAAGTTCCTGACAAACCTAAATTCCTGCGAGTTGACGTACAGCCGTATAACCCTCTGGTACGCCCGTACGACCTCCAGGAGCCCTAGCCCCCTCATCTCCCCTGATCGGTACGACCGTACAAAGCCCCGTACGCCCGTACCACACTCCTCCCTTCTCTTCTCACCTCCAAACGCACTCCCGAGCCATCTAAAAGACCCCAAACACCAACCAAACATGCATGCCATCATGTACACACCTAGCATACATATAAATACGCATTCAATACGTCATCACGATGCACATACAGTCACAAAATACACAGCACATATGCAGGCAAGCATACCAAAACATGTATACATACACGTATACATCCACTCAAGCATACACAAAAATACTAAAACTCCTAGGGGGTCAAACGTGGATGTAACATGTGTTTTTTGATTTTTTAAGAGCTCGATATCATCAGAATACATGAAAAATTATACAATATTGATAACAAAGAATGAATATATGGATAAACTGAATCAGATGATAATAGATATGTTATCAAGAGAGACTCAAGTATACCTTAGTTATGACTATGTAGTATTTTTGTGTATGCTTGAGTGGATGTATACGTGTATGTATACATGTTTTGGTATGCTTGCCTGCGTGAATGTAACATGTGTTTTTTGATTTTTTGAGAGCTCGATATCATCAGAATACATGAAAAATTGTACAATATTGATAACAAAGAATGAATATGTGGATAAACTGAATCAGATGATAATAGATATGTTATCGAGAGAGACTCAAGTATACCTTAGTTATGACTATGTAGTTGATGATGTCAACACCAATTATCAAAAAGAATTTCTAAATAGCTTGCAATCAAATAGAATCTCATCACATAGACTACAGTTGAAAGTTACTTGCCTAATAATACTTTTAAGGAATTTTAATGCATCAAATGGATTGTGCAATGGAATTTGAATGATATACAGAAGATTTGGAAAAAATATCATATATGCTGAAATAACAGTTGGATAACATGTTAATAGACAAATGTTATTATTAAGAATACCACTTAATCAACCGGAAGGCGAAAAAATATTCATTCCAATTTAAAAGGAAACAATTTCCAGTGTCATTGTGTTTTGCAATGACTATAAACAAGACACAAGAATAAACAATATCAAATGTAGGAGTATACTTATCAAAAGATGTTTTTTTCACATGGACAACTATATGTTGCATTATTAAGAGCTATTTCAAATTCAACAATAAAGATATTAGTCAAAAAGGATGATCTAAAAAAAAGAAACCGACATATATAAAAAATATAGTATATAAAAATGTATTGCTATCAAATAGATAAATAAATATTTACTCTCATGTTTTTAAATAAATGGATGAAGATATTTTATAAATAATATTTTAAATAAGTGCATAATATTTAAATATCAAATATTAATTTAAAATTATAAAAATATTACTATCATAAAAAATTTTAAAAAATAAAATATAAAATTACCACAAAATAACAGGTCAAAAAAATCATATTAACGTGCAACGTACGTTATGAAACTCTAGTAAATATAAAAGCACATAATACCAAAAAGAAATAAAAAATTAAAATTTTTTTTAATATTAAATAAAAAATTTAATTATTAATCCAAGAAGATGATATATTCATAGCTCAAAAAATATATATTTAGAGATAATATAAATTTATAATTTTATTCAAGATATATAGCAATTGATTACATAGAATACTAAATGTTACTTTAACGAGTGAGATAATCATTATAATTTAAATGATTTATTGATTTAGATGATAAATTAAACATTAAAAATCAAATACATATCGAATAATAAAAATAAATAAGTATCATCACACATCAGCCCAAATATCTTGTCCAAACAACCTAATCTTTCTCTTAACTTCAATTTTGACAATCATTCTTATAATTTGATTATCTTTCACCATCTTCTCTTCGAAAATATTAACTTTGTCATTTTCTCGCACATCTTTATGAAGAACAAACCGAATCCAGTCCAGCAGAAGGACCCTGTCATTGGTGTTATTTGTTTGGATGATGCAAGAAAACTGCCAGTCGGTGCCATTGTTATCAGAGACGATCATGTTCATGGTTTGCCCCCCTTCAAACGGTAAAAACCCTAAAGAAGAAGCTGGGAAAGATAAGTAACCTTCAATATCAGTTTTGGTCAGTATCTTTGAGACTGTAACCACTGATGCCATTGATGCTATTTTTGGTGTTTGCAAACTTCTAACGATGATCATAGTTTGAGTCTGCTTACATATATATACATTCATACACATAAGGGAGTGTTTTATTCTGACAGTTTCTTGGCAAATTCAGAGTCGACGTCATGATATTTCTACAAAATTAGGGTTGATGTTTCACTCAATTATATATTTCTCTGTGCAAAATTGTTCAAATCAAATTATAAGTCTGTGTTCAATAAAATTTTTAAATTCATTTAACGAACATTTTAGTTTTAAATTAGATGATATTTAGTAAATTAATTTATTAATTTAAATAATAATAATATTTATGTAACTATATAGCAATGTATTTTTTATTTTAATAATTATATAAAGTCCTTGATTTTTTTAAATGATATTTCACAAAAAAGTTTTCTCAAAAAATATTATATTTTTGAATAAATTTTCTAAAAGTGGAAGTAATCGATAAATCAAATTAAATATTGTTGCATACAACAACATTCCAACCTCGTTTTGAAATAAAAACAACCAAAAGTCGTGGTGTTGATTGATTTTGACATATCATCTAATCTATGTATCATATTTGAAATAATGCATAACATATTAATCACTTCAAATATTATTCATATAATTTACATCTTAAATATTATTTAAACTACTATTTTTCTAGCTTTTAATGATTATTATTTCATATTTTAAATTTATATTTATACCTTAATGTTATTATTATTTAATATGTAAATAATTAAATATTAATAAATACTGAAAAATAATCATTAGTGTACAGATTTTATTGCGAGAAATTTATAAATAATTTTAAATTGAAACTGGTTGGACTTTATAAAAGCAGCTTCTGGGCAGGGTCCATATCCTGACAGAATTTCACCATTATCATCTCGGGCCCACCATTTTGTTCTCATCCGTTGACCAGACTTCTCTCATTTAAATTAGCTTATAGATATTAAATATCTATAAATTAATTTTAAATTTATAAACACTAAATAGTTAATAACCAACAATTAATTTAAAATATATAATTTATTATTAATAGTATTATAATTTAATCACGTAAATTCTTTTCAAAAAATTCAAATAGATTTTATACAAATACTTTTCAAGTAGTGCAATCCGAGCTAATTATTGTTAAAAAACGTGTATATAAGGACCACCGCCCGAAGCTTCTCAAACTTAACCGAGAAAAGATGGTAGCCATGGCGATCTTTTCGAAGGTACTAACAAACCCAGATGTGGAAAATAGACTACAAGTCCCAGAAACTTGCATAAAAGAATTTCAGATTCTTGACAAGGACATCGAGAGGGATTTGCTGGTTAAAGATGAAGATGGAATTCAGTGGTCATTTCGTTGCAGAATCCCAGATGAAGATCGCTGCTCCTTGAAACCAGTTGTTAATGGTGATTGGTTGCGGTTTGTTCAACGTAAGGATTTAAAGCAAGGCGATGTTATCGTCTTCTTCAGAGACAAGGATCGTGCTCATTACAGAATTACCGTCAAGAAAACAGCTTCTGATGATTTCCAAGCATCTTGATTTTACGTTTCTGCAGAATTCCAGGGTGATGCCCTCTGTAACCGAATAATTCATGTATAAGTAATATATTAATGTATGATAATTTTTATTAAATATTATTGATTAAATTATTATTATTATTATTATATCAGCAACAATCAATTTAATAATAAAAAAAGCTTTATTATATCAATAATAATTAACTTATAATATTATTAAGTATTTACGACATCAATAATAATAATTTGTAGGAACATGGAGTTCGGTTATGAAAGGGGGTTAGGAATATATTTATCATCCAGCTGGGCCAATACGGCAATGCCCATTTTGTTTCTCTTTGCGTCGTCCTTCAGCGAACTTCTTTCTGATCGAGTCTTTCACTGCAAGACTTGAAAGGAAGAAGAAGAAGAAGAAAGCAGATTCAATTCAAAATCTGTGAAAAAAATGGCAGATTCGGCAACTGAAAAGCCGCTTAGGAAAATTGCCGAGGCCTTTAAAGACCTAGCAGAAACTCTTAACTCTTCTACTTCTTCAGAAACGACTTCGTTTTCTGCTGATTTAGAGGTGGCTCCATTCTCACGCGCTTGTGCTCTTGTATCCCCTCTTTTTGGTTGTTTAGGCATTGCTTTTAAGTTCGCTGAAATGGATTACGTAGCTAAGGTGCGGTTTTTTCCCCCTTTTCTTGTTTACTATACTGAATTTTTTAAAAATGTATTCTAGGGTTTTTTGTTTTCCAACTGTAATTGATTTTGGTATTCAATGAGGACGAACAGGTTCGTGATCTTGGAGCAGCATCGAAAGCGATTAAGACGTTAAAGGATGTGTTGGAAATGGATATAGAAAGAAATACTGTAAGGAAAGCTGGTAGTCATTCCAGAAATCTTTTGAGGGTTAAGCGTGGTCTTGATATGGTCAAGGTTTTATTTGAGCAAATTCTATTGATCGAGTATGGTTTTCTTTTGCCTTTTTTTTTTTCCAATTTGATTTTATTTTGTTCTTTTTGTCCTTGTTGAGTTTGTAATTAGATTCGAACTGTTGAAAATTTCTGAATCAAACTGATCTATCCACCATCTATCATGGAGTTGCTTATGTTTCTAGAGTAGAATCTAATTTAATCAGGGCTTAGAGTGTGAAAAATATAGAATATGGTAATGTTAACCCGAGTTGTTACTTTCCTCAATGTTCATGTGTGTTTGAGTTATTCAATGATACTCAAATTATTAGTTCATCCTTTATGTAAATTTGCATGATTGAGAGGCTGTGGAGATAATTTTGATGAAATATGTCTCTTAAGTTGTTAATTCAAGTTCAAGGTTGAGATCTCTCTTTCTTCTGAATTATTTTTGAGCTATTGATTGATGTTTGAGGCTTAGATCTCTCTTGCTTTTGGATTATCTTTTGAGCACAGGTTAGAGTTTAAATGGTGTTTAGATGAGAAATAGAATCTACTTCATTTAATAGTTATTATTTGGTGATTTAACATGGGTGAAACTAAGATGAATATTTAATATCCCCGTCCAAGATGTACAATGTGCTACCATTAGTAACGAATTAACCATACTGCTAATGTTGTGTTACCACTGTTTCTGTTATTTTTGCTTAGCAGAGGTAATTCTCTGAAGGATCCAGCTTCTAAGGCCTACGCACAAGTTTTTGCTCCACACCATGGGTGGGCTATTAGAAAAGCTGTTGCTGCAGGGATGTATGCTCTTCCTACAAAAGCACAGCTTTTAAATAAGCTTAATGAAGATGGTGAGTCCTTGCACTGATAGGTGCAGTTATTCATGTGATTGCATTTTCAATTTGTTCTTGAATCTCAACATGTGCGCCAGGATAAATATTTGAGGGCTGTGTGCTAGGATATGTATTCAAGGTGCTGTAATTTGTATTTCTGTTTGAGTCACGAGTCTTACTTCATATATAACATGCCAGTTCCGCTGATGAAATTAAAAAGGTTATGGATACTGGATCTCTAGTCTAATGCGGACATGAACAATAGATTACTTATATTATTAGTTAAATTGCCTCGAACGTATCTCTGCTTTCTGGAATTACTGGGACTTGCTTTCGGGTGCACAAGAAAACTTATGGGGGGATCTACTTTTAATGCTTGGGGAGGGGGCACATTTGGGAATCAAACCGAGTCCCAAGTGAAGGCATCCATGCGCTTGCTTTGGGGATAACCAGGAGTGAAGATTATTCTGTCAATTTGTTTTAAGTCCAAAAGAAGAGAAAATATTTATGTATGTTGCCTTGTTACACATGCTGGGTGTGAGATTATTATATTTACCATATTTCTGTTTGTGTTTCAGAAAGCTCGGCGAAGATTCAGATGGAATATTATATAGCTGCATCTACAGCAGTCATTCTATACATCGACAAACTCTTCCTATCAAAAGAACTGGGTGTTGATTGGTGAAAACATATTCATGCCTCTTTCTTTGATGTATCATTTATAATATCTCATTTTTCTTATTGTCTAAAATGTTAATATTTCTTAAAGATACAAACTATAGCCTAATTATATATGCATGTAAAACGGTTTTTATGATGATGTGGTTGTCGCAGTCGAACATGACTTTCCACGTAAATACTCCTATGTGACTTTTTAGGCATGATATCGATATTAGTCAAATTTCAATTAATAAAAATACCAAGTCAATCATTGGATTGCGATCCGACGCTTTGTTCTAAGAAGTTTCATGAAGAATTTGATGACAGTCGATCGCATCTCATTTTTCTAGCACTTCTTTTCATGTGGGTTTCTTTTTCAATATCATCAATATCTTATGTATTACATTTTCATCATTTTATAAATATATATATTTATCTTATATTATCATATTTATGATATATGATTGATAACTAATAATATGAAAAATGAATTTAATATTTTAAAAATATATTTAACTATTGATATTTTAAAAAAAAAATAAAAAAAATTGGACGCCAGAGATAGTTTCTTTTTCTGTTGTACTGATTTCTTATTTTATATTCATATATTTAATAATATATGTTTCAAAATGACCATATAACTATTAGGTTTCATAATAATCTTTCAAGTTTAATTACATCATAACTTTGATAAATTATCTTATCTTTCATAATGCGACTTCATGTTAATTACTTCTGATTAGAGTAGAATAATAATTATAATAGTTTTTTGGTATCATAATTTAAGACTGAAGTAGAAAAATTAAAAGTCAAATTTTAAAAATATAAAGAAAGAAACCTCTGAGAATTTCCGCATGTCGACGAGGAAGGTATGCAGCAAAGCACACGCATATCTATAAATTCCATGCCATTTTCTCAGATGCTGAAATCTGGAGTTGTTCCCATTTCCAAGCAACCTGGTTGAACCTTCATCTCTCCGCTCCCTCACCCTTCATATATATAACCTCACAACACCCACCATTTCTAACCAACATATACCACAACACAATGACAGCCCTTTTCTCCAAGTTACTCACCAAGACCGACGTGGATAATCGTTTATGCATACCTTCGAGTTCTTTAGGGCAACACCTTCCATTCGAACAAGGGAAGTCGGTGGACATGCATGTCCGCGCTGATAATGGCCGAGACTGGACATTTTCTTGCTGCATGATTCGGCGAGACGATCACCATAACTCCATGTTAGCTTCCTGTTTTCTTGCTGTTGATTGGCTCGATTTTGTTCGTGAAAAGAATGTGAGAGTCGGTGATCAGGTCATTATATACGAGGATTTCATCAAACAAAAAATCCAACCTTCACCCACTTATCATAATTCCATGAAAATTCAAGTCCAGAGGAAAATTAGATTGTTTGGTGTCGATATTTGGGCTACTGTGCAGTAATTCTTCATCTTATTCTCTTAGAACAACTGTTTCTATTCCTTAGAATTATGCCAAAGAGTTGTTTTTACTGGTTTTTGTTTAGTGAGTGTAATTTCGATAAAATTTTACATTAATAATCATAACTTCTAAGTGAACGATGAGTTTTAAATATTCATATTTATTAAATATCTACGTTTTAAAATTAAATCACCTAAAAGATTAAGTTATTATATTTTTTGAGAAATTAAATTAAATAAGTACTTCAAACATCATTTGATCAAAAATTTTAATTTTAAATTAATACATAAACATTAGTAATAACTTACAATTAATACTATTAAAATAACTATTTCTTATTATAATTAATAATTTTATCCGAACATAATTTGAATTACAATATTAGAATATTAAAGATTATGTGTCTTAATAAGATTATATCTTGTTTAGAATTCTAAGTATTATTGTTATTTTGTTGTTGGCTGTTTCAACATTCTATCATTTATATTTATATTTAGATTCATATATTTAAAAAAATCAAAATCTTAATTTTCACATCTACTTTTATCCATTATGTATTAATAGTATTAATTATTTAATATGTAATTGATATAATTAATAATTTTGATAATAAGTGCTTAAACAGAAAGATTTGACCATATAAATAAAAATTAATGATTTTAGCAGAAGGAAAAATTCATTATATAAAATTCACAATATGAACTCATGCATATATTTTTAATTCACTTGAACCATTCTTCACCAATTCTAATGGAAATTATTTTACAGGAAAATCAAAATGAAAATTGAAATCTTGATTCAGAAAAGAAGCATTCTTAGAAGCCTGATGTTGATTTGGTAAATTCTTTGACTCATTATTAATATTTAAAACTTTCCTTTAATTTCGTGCCTTCTTTATTGTCATTTTGCACTCATACTAAAGGACTCCAGCCCAACCAGAACTGCACTTTTTTTTTTTTCTCTGATGATTTAAATTAGTGGCTTTATAGAGTTATTAATTTATATTTAGGGTTTTAAAATGAACCCATTTTGGCGTTTCCATCATAGATTAATGGGTATGAATGCGATCTTGATCTTGATTTTCATCTTCTTCATTCTCATGGCTTCTCTTTCACCTTCCAGTAAGTATTCTTTTACCATTGTTGCTTACAAACGGTTTACTTCTTATTTGAATTATGACAGAAAGAAATCTTAAGGTATACTGGTTTTGATTTAAATTTTCAGGTGGATTTGATGCGTTGGATCCCCATGCAAATATAACCATCAAATGGGATCTTCTGCAATCGAATTCTGACACAAATGATGTAAGTGGATTATTTTATTTGAAGAAATAGATAATAATAATAATAGTAATCGGTTTCTGACCGTTGACAAGAATGTCTGTTTCCAGTTCGGTTTCAGATGTGCAGGGTCCCACAGAATCATCTTCCGGTCCTTTTCGACTGCAAGCCTTGCACTTATTTTAATTATAAATATATTTTAACGTAATTGATACCGAACTTTTTCATGTATTTATTACTGATTATTTGTGTAAATTTGTGATGTGTTGGTAAAATGTAATTAGGTGAGAGTATCAGTGTATAACTTGCAGCTATATCGGCATGTCGAGGCTCCTGGCTGGAAACTAAGTTGGCAATGGACAGGCAATGAAGTTATATGGGAAATGTGGGGAGCTGAAGCTACTGAGCAAGGAAATTGCTCCTCCTTCAGAGGCAAACAACTCCCTCATTGCTGCGAGAAAAGCCCCGTTATCATTGATCTTTTGCCCGGTGCTCCTTATAATCTGCAGTCCCAGAATTGTTGCAAGGCAGGCATCCTCTCTTCCATGAAACAAGATGCGTCGAAACATTGTGCAAGTTTTCAGATGAATGCTGGTAGTGCTTATGATGGTGATTACTACTCGGAATTCGCAATGCCTGAAAATTTCTCAATTGGAATTCCGGGATATACTTGTGGTAATGCTTTTGAAGTGCAACCAAGCAGGTATAAAGCTGACAGTGGCCGCCGTTGGACTCAAGCTCTTAGTAAGAATATCCCTATCTTTAAAAAGCCAGATACTTGCACCTTAACTTTAGTTAGATGATTGTTGATATGCAGTTCTAATTTGATGTAGGGACATGGAATGTAACTTGCATTTACTCTCAGTTTATGTCATCAGCAATACCAAAGTGCTGTGTTTCGTTGTCTGCATTCTACAATAACACCATTATTCCCTGCCCCAAATGCAGCTGCGGCTGTCAACGACAACCTGGAATTAACTGTGTCAGGTATCTTCTCTTCACTATTAAGCTTTTGCTCAAAATTATTTTCGCCATGGTTGTTTCTGGAAAGCAGGTAAATTAATGCAAGTATGTAAGCTACATTTTACTTGTCAGGTTTGGAGAGACACCGCCGTTGTTGCAACAAAAACGCAATCCAGATGAAGAACCATCTCCGATAGTGAGATGTTCACAGCACATGTGCCCAATACGGGTGCATTGGCATGTGAAAGAGAGTTACAAACAGTATTGGCGGGTTAAGATGACAGTGACGAATCTGAATATCATGAAAAATTACTCTGAATGGAACTTGGTGGTGTTGCACCCTAACCTGGAAAGCTTGGTTCAGGTTTTCAGCTTCAACTACGCCCCACTCGGGCAGTATGGACATATCAGTAAGTAATTTCTTCAATAAACAAACATGTCTCAGTATAGTTGTCTCATTTCAAATATGAGTTGGAGGAACAGAATCTAACAATCATGGAGGGAAATGTTTTGTGATATCAGATGATACAGGAATGTTTTGGGGGATCAAGTACTACAATGACATGCTGCTGCAAGCGGGCGAGAGTGGAAACGTACAAACTGAAATGTTATTACGCAAGGATTCAGGAATTTTTACATTTAGAGAAGGATGGACTTTCCCAAGAAGAATTTTATTCAATGGAGATGAATGTGTAATGCCCCAACCTGATGACTATCCAAGACTACCCAATATTGCTCCCAACACCATTCTCATTAATCCCTTTATGATTATTCCTTCCCTTCTCCCGTGGCTCTTCTTTGATCTCATCTTCTGAAAATTGATTGCTTATTTATTACTTTGTTTTCTTGTTACGTCTGCAGATGATATTCTAGTTCTTGAAGATATATAGATGATTCCTGGATTTCTATTATTGTCACAACGTTGTAATCTTATAGTTCACGTAAATGTAATAGGTTGAGTCCTCCTGTGATAACCCCTAAAGAAGATTCCTGAGAGCTTCCTCTTCGACCACATTTACAAGTTCCTGCATTTTCTAAACCTTCTGGTTTTCCTGATTTCCAGGATTGTATAGTGTAGAGACCGTAAGACCAACTTCTGCTTTCTTCAGATTCTTTTCCATACTTAACAACTTTATTCTTTCCGTAAACATCCTAACTTCATTTTCCACATCATTCACTCTATCATTCAATGAATTTTCTGATAACCCATCAAGAAACCTGGACAATCTCGACGCGAATCCATCAACTTGTCTCTCTTTCTTCCTTTCAGGTTTCCCTTTTCTTGTACTAGTCGAAATCCACGACTATGCATTTCTTTCAACTTGTTCTACACGAATCCAAGCACGACTGTACTAGATGCGAAATCAATTCTTTTGCAACCTGTTGTTCATCTAGCCACACATCAAGCTTCCCATCAGGCCAGAAACACACCAAGCAAACTGAGACATCACACAATGTACGAATCTCATTAACTTTCTTCATCAGAGTTGCCTTCTCTTGTAGAAGCTTGCCGTCTTCATTATGTGGTCATTATCAACGATTTTTCTTCATGTAATTCTGCTTTCTAGCTTCTTACCACTCATCTGCTTTTTGCTTGGCCTTGCTCTTTTCTTCCTCTTCTCAGGCATATTTTTTCGGTAGCCATTGAAACATATACATACGAAACAACAGTTTAAGAAGTATAAATAATCGTATTGACTTCCTAATTAGTTCTTAGAGATATTTTCCTGTATGATGAATATATAGGAAAATCATCTTCGTTCCATTTGTTTTTAATTCGGTGAGCAAAAAGACATTAATATCAAGATCCTGAAAGATCTGCTTTGAGATTTTTTTAACACAATTTTCGATAAAAATTACATAACAGAAAATAATTCTCCTCATTACAAGAAAGTATTAAAATTGAAATCTTATAACTTTGTAAGAAATCCTGGAAGCTGCTAAGAAAAGTAAACAGAAGTTAGATCAAGAAGAAAGAATGGAATCAGAAGGAAAACGCAAAGCATATATACAGCTACCTGTTAAGTTTTTATGTGTGCAATCTTTGAATAATATTATGAGGTATAGGTTAGTATACATACCCGAGGATTCAATAAGGATATCTAATAATGGACAAACTCCCAGGATGAAGCAGAAATCGCCACCAGGAATTGTCTGTGAGCAATTATCAGACATAAGTTTATCTAATTCTCAAGAAATGATTTCTGATTAATAACGGGCACATGGGAAAATAGAAAAAAGAAAAAGGAATCGACAGACTGACCTCGTCCAGAATTTGCTTCATTGTTATCCAAGAGATCAAAGTTCCTCCGACTCCAATCTGAAACTACACGAACAGGCCATAGAGAAAGAAACTGATTCCAAATCCAATACATGCCGCTGTTGAACTGATCACCAACATTGTTGTCTTGCTGAATTCTAGTATAATATTCTTCACGACCATCATCAGGCAACGCCAACCGGCAAACTGGGCAACTGTTATGGATATTTAACCATGGAACAACGCAATCAGAATGATAAAAATGCTTGCATGGCAATTCCATCGCCTCTCCACCAACCTCGAATTCATCCTTACACACAGCACAATCCATGTCGTTTAACAGATGTTGTCGTGTAATCTTCACGACAGGCAATGCTTCAATAGCTGAAGAAGAAGCAGGTGCTGAATTAGGTGATCCAGTTTGGAAAATCTCATCATTTCCATGGATGGCATCTGGATTCAGGTTCGTGGTCGGTCTCTGAAAAGACGGTAGCTGAAGAAACTGAAGGGTAATCCAATCTCCATCAGTAGTATCCCAACGCGATCTTCTGTCGAAATCCCTCGTAATGGAAGGAGTAAGATTCATCAGATCAGCTAATGAATCCAGCAATCTCTCAGCGGAGGGCTCAGGAGTAAACCTTGGCCTGGAAAAGTCAATCTCGTGATCAAGTACAGTAAAGCAGAATGGACAGAAGAATTCGGTTGGGTTTAAGGAAGAAGAAAATCTAGAGATTCTATGGCAAGTCTGGCAGCAGAAGTAATGATATGTTCTCATTCTCCTGTTTCCGTTCACCGTAATTCTAGGGCGATGAGGCAATGGCATAGTTTTTTGAGGAAGAAACAAAGGACTTTTTGTTGGTTTTTTGTGTGTGGCTTTTTGGGGTGGTTGATATCCGTGTATGGGGGGGGTGTGTGTGTATACATATATAATATGATGAAAAAGAAGAAGAAGAAGGAAGGAAGGAAGGGTATTAGGGTATTGTTGTAAAGAGGAAGAGTGTGGAAGGAGGAACAGTAAAGGATGGCTTTGTGACTGCAGAGGAAGGGATTCTTTCTCCGTCTGTTTTTCGGTTTATTAATCGGTTTCTATAATAAATTAAAATGGATAAATAATCATTATAGGAGAAACTGGGATTATTAAATTAAAAATAATATATTAATTAAAAAAAGTAAAAGAAGATAAATTAGATATTAAAATATATAAAAAATGTTAGTATGAAAATAATTAAATGACAACAACACTTGAGATTTAAATTGAGAATAGTTTTATTTATTTTGAAAGCCGGACGTGGATCCAACTAATTATTATTTTTAAAATATATTGGAAAATGGTTTAATTTAATGGTTCACAATTATGTAAATAAATTCATAAGACAAGTATTATGTTTTAAATTATATTTTTTTAATAATTAATTATTTTCTTGAAATCGCAAATTTTTGTCCACATGAAGAGGATAAAATGACCAATCCTTCCATCTCCCTCGCCCACCGCGGTGATGAGTCCTTAGCGATGAACCCTATCCTCTCAGCATTGAAATACTGGCTAGTAGACCACCCGACCATCCTCCATTTCTCATGGAAACCAGGCTCAACCTTTGGCTCCTCTCCACATTTCCTCATCCTCACTCTCCTCACTTACCTTATCTTCACCTTCCTCCTTCCTCGCACTTCTCTTCCATGTTTCCTTGCACCGCAAATCCTGAAGCCCATCACAGCCATTCATAGTCTTACCCTTTTCCTCTTATCTTCAGTCATGGCCGTTGGCTGTCTTCTCTCCATCATTTTCCACTCACATGATTTCCGCCATATCATCTGTTTCCCACCTGGAACGAAACCATCTGGGCCTCTATTTTTCTGGGCATATATCTTTTACCTGTCAAAAATACTTGAATTCATAGACACCCTTATGATAATTCTTGGCAATGCAACGAAACGGCTGACATTCCTCCACGTCTATCATCATACAACAGTCGTACTAATGTGTTATTTATGGCTATCAACTCGCCAATCATTGTTCCCTATTGCTCTGGAGACCAATTCAGTGGTTCATGTTCTGATGTACTATTACTATCTGTCATGCGCAATGGGTGAAAGGCCAAGATGGAAAAGATTGGTAACAGATTGTCAGATTTTACAGTTCTTGTTCAGCTTTTGCTTGTCAGGATGGATGTTATATTACCATTTTAGAGGATCAGGTTGCAGCGGGATATGGGGTTGGTGCTTCAATGCTGTCTTCAATGCTTCACTTTTGGCTCTTTTTCTTGATTTCCACTCTAAGATCTATGCCCACAAAAATAAAGTTTGATGACCATGATCATCACAAAAAAAAAAAAAAAAAAAAAAAGCAATTTTGTTCATTTTTTTTTGTTAGTATTGCATTTGTTTTGTGTTGATGTGTATCTTATGCTTATCACGATGATTTTTCTCTGAGTTCATTCAATTTGAAGTGATATTGCA
>CANYBF010172414.1:0-11006 GCA_948192965.1 Dalechampia spathulata
TATATTATATTTTATATATAATATTATGATTTGTTATGTTAGTGGAATTGTAAGATTGATTTTTAATGAGTGTAATATATATTTATGATTTTTAAGAGATGATTAAAGTTCAAGTATGTATAAATATAAAAGTTAAAAAAAATAATAATGTTTAAATATGTATAGAAATATAAATACGTTTCTATTAAGCATATATATATATATATATATATATATATATAATAAAATAAAATAATAACACATCTTGTATTAATTGAGATATTTTATTTTATTGTATACATCAAAATGTAATAAATATTTTATTTTATTGTATTAAATTTTATGTTATTAGACTATATTTTATTGTACTATATCATATTTTATTTTATTATACAATATTATGTATAATGTGTACTATGTATATGTATAAATATAAGGTATTATAAAATATAATATTATATAAGATGTATATAAATTGTATTCTATTATATAATGAGTAATTATAGGATATATATCTATGTATATAGATATAATATTATATTATTATATATATATAGAAATATGTGATGGAGGGCTTATACATACATGTGTTTGGCTTATGTATTTAGTGTATTATATGTATAAGGTGTATAATATAAATAAATAATATATATATTTAAATAAGGTGGTATGGAAGGGAGTGATTTCATGTGTGTGTGTGCATTGTAACCATGTGCAACCAATTTATTTAATTAAGAAACAAATTGGAAAGAAAAAGAACCACTCCTTCCTTATCTCTTCTTTTCCACAGATCCTTTTCTTATCTGAATCAAATACTCACCACTACACCCTTATTTTATCTTCATCTTCTTCTAAAGTTATCAGAAATATTTCTCCTCTCCTTTCTTTTGTTAAACCGAAGCATATACAGCTTGGTTACTCCTTCTTTTTCTTAATTTAGCCAAAGGACATGTTTTTATTTCTTTTCTTGTCTACCGCAACAATTGGTTCTTTTTCCTTTAAATTTCTTGACCGATTCTCAGTTAAAGTAGATTGCATGCATGATTTACTTCCTAAACTAAGCTTTAGTGGAAGTCAACAAGTTTGGAGTAGGTGGGAAGCTAGAGCATCAATTCATTATTTCTTCTTCTATTATCTTCTTATTTATTTTGATTCAAATTGACGATTGTGGGGTGTCTTTGCGAGTGTTCAAGAAGAAGTTTATTGATAGGTAGTTTAGATAGAATGATGTGTGGTAGTAATTTTGGCATAATTATTAAAAGCGCGGAGGCTGTTGAATGGTTATTTTGTTTTAATATGAAGTTTTAGTAAAAATTTTTATGGTTGTATATGGATTTGTTGTTGTTAGTTGTGATAGAGTGTTATTGTGCTTACAAGTTTCGTGTTGAGATAGGGTGTTACCGAGTAGTTACTTGACAAATATTATGATTAATGTAAAGATGATTAGTGTTTATAAGTGAAATGCTATTTTTAGGTATATATTTGATAATTTGGGCTATTTGGAATCAAGATTTTTACAAATTAAAGTCTTACCATGTATGTGTGTGTATATATATATATATATATATATATATATATATATATATATATATTATGATTTAGGTTAGTTGGCGTTTAGGGAATAAAGTGATACAAGTGAATGGGTCTTGATTTTAGTAATTTGAATTATGATGAATTTGCAGTAGAGTTATTTAGAAAGTGAAGTATGCGAATTTTTATGCTTTAACGAGTATATGTGTATGCGGGTGTGGTTTTTTAGTAGAAAGAAAACAAAAAATTTATTACTTATGCGTGTAATGTTTGATTAGATATATTAGTGGATTGTATGAAATGGATTAAGTAAATGTTTTGGGTATTGCGTATGATTTAAGATGAGGATTTGATTAGTATGTATATTTTATGATACATATTTTATACTACCTAAAGAATAATTCATCTATTAGCATGAACTTAGATTAAATTGAAACAATAATTATTAAGGGTATGCAGTAACTTGAATATTGAAGGTTTAAATGAATGAAATTTGATTTCAATTAGGTCTTTAAACAACTCCTTTAATCTATTTTTTTAATGGCTTTGTTTAAAAAAGGAATTATTGTTTAAATAAAGAAGTAGGGTAAAGGAATTTTATGAGCAAGAGTAATTGAAAATACGGTGGTCATTGGGCAATGAAATTTGGTTTTGGATAAATGTCCTAAACAATGAGTTTAAATTGGATATATTCATGAGTAGCTTGATGGACATTTGAATATTAAATTAAAGTTTCCTAAATCTAATATATAATAATATGAAGTTTTAAGGATTTAGGTTCTAAGGAAGAAGTATGGTTTTGTTCAAAATTTATTTATTGGTATATGAAATTAGATAATAAGTAATTTTATAAGTATATTACTGTTGACCCTGACTTTTCACATATATGTGTAATCTCGAGTTTTCGTTGATTCAACTCGGAATCAGTCCCCGAAGTCAACCCCAATTTACATACATGCATTTTTAACTTCTTTTAAGTGTTCTGGACATGCAGAACATGTTGCATTTTGCCCATATAAGGCAGAATGCATAAACAAAACACACTCAACACATAGCACTATATGGCGAAAAGAGACGTTTGGTGGAGCCTACTTTTCGAACCAAGTCCGGGGTGCTTCTCATAGCACAACGTCTTAGAATGTCAAATGATGCTTATTTGACATATGATACGTATCCCGTTTCGCCCGTGCAAGGCAGAGCACATAGCATCAAAATGCTATATGCGTAGTGCATAGCACTATGCGCACAACATGTAGCAAGAAAAAGACGTTTGGTGGGCCCCACTTTTAGGGCTAAATCTAACGTGCTCCGCATAGCACAACATCTTAGAATGTCAAATAATGCTTGTTTGACATGTGGAGCATGCTACACTTCGCCCATACAAAGTGAAATACATGAATAGAACACATAGGGTGCATAGCACTATGCATGCACTATTTGGCAAAAAAAGATGTTTGGTGGGGCCCATTTTTTGGATCAAATCCGGGGTGCTTTTCATAGCACAATGTCTTAATATGTCAAATGATGCTTGTTTGACATACGGTGCGCATCCCATTTTACCTGTATGAGGTAAAACGCATAGGGGCAAAATGTTATATGCGTAGCATATAGCACTATGTGCTACGTATATAAAGAAAAAAGATGATTAGTCGGGAGCCTTCTCAAGACCAAATCTAATGTATGCCACATCATACAATGTTTTTGGACATGAAATGATGCTTATTGAGCATGGGGTGCATGTCCCGATGTGGCCACAGTAGACCCCATGCGACAGGTCAAAATGCTATATGCGTAGCACATAACACTACATGCTGTGCACATAGCACTATGTGTGGCACACATAGCCTATAAATTTTCAATTTCCAAATTGAAAATTACATTTTTACCAAACCTAATTTCCCTCTATAAATATAGAGCTTGGGTTCATGAAAAATCAGTCTAGAAAATTGCTAAAAGCAAGCCAAAGTTCTGCCAAAATCATTCCTCACTTAATTAAACACTTAATTAAGTAAATTTCTTAGGATTTAGAGACTAATTAACACTAGTTAGGCTCTCTAAGCACGTTTGGAAGCAAGACTTTGAATAAAAACCTACTATCATAAGGTAAATCTTCATTTTTTCTTCCACTTTCTTCCAGATTTTGCTAAAATCCTTCAATTTTTGTCTTGATTTTATGTTTATTGGCTTCAATCATGTTTTCTTTATTACTAATGCTATTTTATAATCAAAACTACGCAAATCTAGCTTTGATCTACCTAGATCCGAGCTAGATCTTACATTTTTGCAAAAATGCTTCATTATCACTATTTTTTGGGGTATATGCTGTGCATATACACCTATGTACGCTACATACAGCCTATGTGTGGTGTACGTAGGGCTATATGTGGCGCATATAGCCCCAAAAATTTCCAGAAAATGCATATTCTCTTTAGTTTTCACTCGATTTCTTCCTTGATCTAATGAATCTAGCTTCATCATGGGCTTTTCTATGCCTTTGGTGTTCTAGATCTATCATATATTCTTTAGATCTAATTAGTTTTTAGCCTTAAAAATTAATTTTCAAGTTAGATGCTCATCTAAGGGTCAAAAATGCATTTTCCACTTTGGATCTGCTCAGATCTGACCTAGATCTCAGGTTTTTGCTGAAAAACCTCATTTTCCTTCTATTTTCTCTACTATGTGTGCCACACCTTCATCTATGTATGCCACACACAGTCTATGTGTGGCGCATATAGGCCTCTATTTTTTCAGAAAACCAGTTTTCACTTCCATTTTCACTCAGTTCTGCACCAGATCTGATGTTTCCAGCAACATTAATGGCTTTTCTATAGTCTTAATGTTCTGGATCTGTCAAATATTGTCAAGATCTAATTAATTTTAGCATTAAAATTGATTATTCAAGTTAATACACATTTACTTGTTTGATTTACAATTCGGAGGCCGATTCATGCTCAAAATGAGGTATTGTCTTCATTAAACTTGCTGGGATTTGTCTGTAGATTGTGTTTATGCTAATAAATTTGATTTTCTTGCAGATTCACTCCTTATGTGTGCCACACATCATGGTATGTGTGCAGCACATACCACTATATGCGCGCGCATGTTCCCTAAAATTTTTTTAAAAAATCACATTTTTCAATCATTTTTCAACCCGATTTGATAATTCCAGTGGCATTTGATGTTTCATAGTAACTCAAGTGTATTGGATCTATCATAAATTAATTACATTTGATTAATTTTTGCCTCAAAATTGATTTTCCACGCTCGAATGCCTATTTAGTTCATAAAAATGTAATTTTTTAAAGGATTGGATTCAAATTAGTTGAGTTGCTATCTCCAATTGTTTTTGTGTGATGTTAGCAATTCCCATTTGATTTTCCATGATTAAATAAAAATAATTTTGCTTCAAATTATTTTTATTTAATTAATTTTCATGATCCAGCTCATGTTAATTCCAATGATTGTTGCCACACAATTAGTGAGATTTTGACTCTTAGTTTGTGCTTTCATATGGCATTAGACTAATCAAATAAATCCTAAATTCAGTTACTACTAATGAATTTATGGTGTTTATTTTGTATTTATCACTCATGCATTTTTGGCTCATGCTACCCGAGGCGGAAAAATACCCAAGGAGAAGGGGACGTTACTTAATGCCCTAAAAATGTTGTATGCATGGAGATTTATGTAATAGGATAGAATTATTCATTATTTTGTAATAATTTATCCCCCAAAATTCCAGGTGTATCCCCTAATTCCTCGATTCCCTTTCACTGGCCTTTATTATTTTCATTCATGGATGGTTTATTATATTTGCTAAAATATATATGTCATATCATGTCTCATGTCACATGCCACATCACACACTTATATGCCATGTCATGCATATGCCATGCTTTAACATATATTATCTTGTATGCTAATGCAATCCAAATACTCCAAAATGCAACGTAATACGCGTAACTTGCCATGTTATCTGCCAATATGCCAATATGCCATGCCATGCTAATATACCATGCCATGCCATATATACCATGCCATATTATACGCCACATCACATGCCATGTCGTATTTCATGTCATATGCTATGTCAAATGCCAATTCACCTATACATCACTATACCATGTCATGTATATGTCATGTTATTTTACTATGCCATGATATTTTAATATGTCATCATGTCACATGTCATGCATGTTCCATGTCATCTAAATGCAATATAGCATTATATGTCATTCTAAGTGCAACCGTGTAACACCAAATTGCATGTCACACTATGTGCTTACATATACACTTGTATGCTTGCCTGCTTAGGATAATTAATTCCAACTATAATGGTAAAATCAATTTTGGAAACTCATAGAAATAGATCTCCACCACCTAAACCCAATCTCTGAAGGGTTTAACTAACGCTCATGATATGGGTCGGTTGGACCAATCCGGAACCATCCGGTGGTGACTCCCTTATGACTCTTTTGAGTCCGTATCATTCCCTGAGGTAGTCCCCCGGGAAGACTGTGCTTTCTCTCTAAGTGTGGTCCTCGATCCGTGAGCCTCACAAGCCTCGCTCTGGGATGAAGAATGATATAGGTGAAGTATGGAATAGATGATGCATGATATGATATCATGATGCTTATATATTTTTATCATAGCATCATGGCATAATGCCTACATATCATGTCATGAAACATCAACGGTCATATTCATAATCATAGCATGACATGGAGAAATAAGGAAGGAGGAAAATGAGTGAATGTGAGGAATGATAAATGGAAAGGTACTGGGCATTACGAATTGAATTCTTACAAGAAATGAATGGAAAGGAAAATGAAATGAAAGTAATGAAATGAATATGAAATGGGTTCCAGTTTGTTGAACCACAGTAATGATATGAAATGAAATGAAAGACCTAATACTAAGCATGCTTATGAAAATGCCCAGTATGTTAAAAGGGCAATGATGTGAAACAAAATGAAATGATATGTTACAGGAAAAGAAGAGGGAGAATGCATCACATGAATGCATTCTCATACATAAACATCATCATTCATATATCATGAAAGTACAAAGAATGGCGGTGATGAAAGCACTACAAGTGCACATGTATAAATGTTATGGAACATGATGGATTTTATATGGTATGTTATTCAGAGTAAGAATAATCATGATGATGGAATGACGAATGCACTATAATCATATATATATGGATATGTATTTTGAATAATGATGTGTGGTATGGTATGATGGGTAATGTCATAGATGCATTTATAAACGGATATTGATTGTTTTAATGTAATGGGTATAAATATGAAATACCTTTATTAGAGTTTATGCTTATTGACAGTGATGTTATGCTAAGAGCATGACATTTTTTGTTAATACTAATTATATTTTGAATACTAATAGAGATAGTAATTAGTATTTTAATCATCTTATGATTTACTAATAAGAGGTATACGTGACATAGTGGAGATATGACACTTATTAGTAATTACAGGATTTAAATATATATTGAAAATAATTATGGTAACGATAATGTGGGAGTTGTATATATGTCAAAGTAATATAGATTTTTAAGAATAATATAATGAAGGGATATTATACGATTATAGCATTTTAATACTGATAATATGAGGATAAAATAATATAGTAAATTTAATTACTGATGAATGAGTTGCGCTTATAAGTAGTAATGATATATTGAAGAATTATAGTATATTATAGACAAGTTGATAATTATAATAAATGTACAACATGAACATATTATGAAAATGTTTTTATAGTAATGAAAATAGTGGACATTGGTTTATGATAATTAAAGTAGTATGTAGATTTAAAGACTATATTGCTTATAGGAAATTCTGAAAAGAATATTGCTTTAAAGATAATAAGTGATAAGTAATATGGTAATGAATTGATATAGTTTGTCAAAATGAATTATGATCTAAGTATTTCAGTGAACAAGTAAATATGGTTATATGTAAGAGATGCGTAAAAATAATATATTAAATGATTATATGATGATGTTATGATTACGATGATTAAAAATATTTAACCTATTGTATAAATATGACATATGTTTACTATGTTTATAATTATAGCACCATTGAGTGAAATACTCAGTGTTCATCATTTGATGAACGCAGGTTTAACAGACGGTTGGAGATGCATGGATCCCGAAGCACCAATTCAGTAGGACTTCTTTTAAAGGTAAGGACTTGGATCAGTTTAAGGTTATCTATATAACATGTTATGCAATTAAAGTAATGTTTAAGGTAGTAATGCAAGTTTCTAATGTGAGGTTAATATTTTCATAATTTAAAACATAGTAAGTACTTTACATACATAAAAAAAATTGTACATCCCTTGTAGGGTAATCAATGGTTTCCATTGTTTGGTGATCATTAATTATTCTATGGGAGCATGTTGCATCATAGAAAGGCATGATATGTCTGAGACCTTATGATTAAAGGTCAAGTGTGAGACATCATAGACAAGGTGTATGAGTAGAAGATGATGGAGAAGAAGATAGTAAGCTCAAAGAAAGATATGATGAAGGGGTAGCTGAAAAAGAAATTGATAAGTTAATTGAGGCAATCTTGAGGAGACTAGAAGCAAGTAATGAGGAGAACAATGCTTGTTTGACTTGAGTGGAAGCAATGGTGAAAGAAATACGCAAGGAGCTAAGATATTGAACAAAGAAACTTCTCAAATTCTTTATCATTTGAAGAGTCAATGTTCCTTCCCCTACTCCTTCACCCCTAAATTCACCAGCTCTTCCAGGTAATTCTACTTAAACTCTTCAGATTTTATTTTATTTTATTATTGTTTTTATTTTTCCTTTAATTTTGGTTAGATGTTTACAATTTTTTCTCACATTAAGGATAATATGTCTTCTAAGTATAGGGAAGTATAGATGTTATATATATTGCATGTTTGCATGATTGTGTGGTTAATTTAGATTGCTCATAATATGGTATGACTATTTTGAGAAATATATATGTTTAGCTTAAAGTGATTTCAAGCAACTTAATCATTTCTTTCTTAACAACTTCTTTCATGTTTGGGTTGAGTCATGTTTGTCTCTCTTGAATTACTTTACTTCATTCCTATAAATGGATCATATGCATCACCACATCCAAACTAATTCCATGGATGTTAGAAAGTTACCATCCCAATGCCTAAATATGCCTCCTTACCATTTCTAATAACTTATTTTCTTATTTCATCCTTCCCCTAAAAAAGTATATCTCAAGTGTTATGGTAAACTTTTAAGCTCTAAAATAGGAGGCTTAACAATAGACGGAAGAATGGGTGCATTTTCTCTTACCAAAAACTCTGGTTTATGTGATTGAAACTTTCTTCACATAATATCTCTGATTCCTCCATTATTATTACTTCCTTTGGCTTTTGACTCAACACAACTGAAACATATTGATCAATATATTAATTTTCATGCAAGATTCACCTTTTATGGGATGCCTCATTGCCTTCTGCATACAAAACTCTACTTGGTCTTCTCCAATCCTCAAAATGAGTTTTCCTTCATGAACATCCACAAGAGCTCAACTTGTATTCAAGAAAGGCCTTCCTAAGATTAGACGATAATTTATATCCTCATCATAGTTAAGCATTACAGAATCCACTAGAATAATAAATTTATCTGCCTTCACCAAGACATCTTTCACTAATGATTTATTAACCTATTGATCGTAAGTTAAAGCACCATTGATGTTGCCTTGACTTCCCCAAGACCTAATTTCTAAAAAATTGAATATGAAATGAGCACACACTTACTATCTGCTTTTTAAGATTATAATAATCATGACCCTTACTATATCATATTCTGAAATGAGCACACACTTTACATTCATAAGATTTCTTGAAATGATATGTTTTATATGTTATTGATGTGAAAATGATATGAGATTATGATTATGATGATGAGTTTATGATAAGATTAGAGAATATAGCTTTAAAGTTGAAGATTGGAATTTTGACAAAAATCACTGAAACAACCCCTGAACGGCACTAAATCGATGATTTCTATGTTAAAAACATTGAATTTGATTGATTAACTATGCTTAAAGTGCTTGTGTTAACTTAAATTAGATATTAAAAAAAGTTAGCAAAATTGAAATTTGGATTAATTATGATGTCATAATTAGGTGATGATGATGTAAGTGAGTGAAATTAATTTGATTTTTCTTAGAAAATAAGTAATTATGAATTAATAATGTCTTAGTAAGAATATATAAATATTAAAAATGTATAATTAGAATTTTTTATTATGATGTCATAAATGACAAAGATGTTATCATAATTGAGAAAATAAGCTAATTAGTGTTATGTAAGATAATAAATAAATAAATAAAAATGAAAATAGAATAAGTTAGAATATATTTTAAATAGTATAATTAAATGGAAGTGGGATTGGAATTTGGAAAAGTGCATAGGTATTTGAAAAAGTAGTTTTGGATTTTAGTGTAAGTGAATGGAAAGAGAAGGTAAAAATTGTATTTAATTGATTTAGGAAATTAATGGAAGGTATTTATAATTAAAATAAGGTGTATTTAGGTATTATTTAAGTATATAATATGAAATTTAAGGAATTTGATTGATGGATTTAAGTAAAATACAAGTATATATACATATAGGGATTAAATTATGATTTTGGAAGAATACAGGGACTAAATTGGAAATTTATCCAAATAGAATTCATTTCATCTGAATTTCTTTCTCATTTAACTTTAATTTGACTCAATAATACATTTAAAACATCATTTGGCCGAAATCCTATCTTCTTTCCTTTCCATTCATTCATTTTCTTCTTATCTTCTTTCATATCTTATCTCTTTCTAAGCCTCTCACTTCTACCTAACCTAATCTTCTTCGTTTTTATCAAACTAGCTGAAACCCTCCTCATTCCTACTCTATCTTTCTTCTATAACTTTATGAATCTTACAAACTTTGAACAAATAACATAAACTAAAGGCAAAAGACTTCCATTTTTACTTATTTTTCAAGAAGAGGTGCATGCTTATTCTTTTGAAGCTTCAAGGCTGAACTCTTTTGCTTTTGTTTTCTTCTAAACTCCAGTATACTTCAAGTTAATGTGTTTAACTTAAATTTTTATTTAAATAGTTTCATTTCTTTATCTTTCAAATGGTGACTGAATGCTTCTTTCCTTGAAGCTTAAAAACCAAAGTTATTCCTTTTATGAGTTAAAGTTTGCTTGTTTTTCAACTTCTTTTTGTTGGTTTGTGTAGTTATTAAGCAGCGGAAGAAATTTAAAATTTTTATTTTAAAATAACAAACCAAAAGATGATCTTTGCATCAAAACATAGAGAAAACAGTTTAGAGATTAGAAGCGACAGTTTGATAGTAACTCTTACATTCAATGCAGATGTCCTTCGTTCTTGATCTCTATCGCGTTTATGGTTGTAGCAAACCAAAAACCACCAAAATAGGCAGCCTCCAATAGTATCCACATGAAA
>CANYBF010172550.1:0-12442 GCA_948192965.1 Dalechampia spathulata
TAATCAAACTTAAACCTAATTGTGTGCTTAGGAGCTTTCATTAAAATTAAATAAGTGAACATAATAAAATGGAACATTAATAAATTTGAAATCCCAAACCCAAACTCTGAAGAAATTCAGGCCGCTTTCCAACACAGGAAGGCCCGGGTTTTATTTCCTAGTTCTCTAGTCGTTCAATTGAATTGACGAAACAAACTAGGTGGCGACTCCACTTAATAACCTCGACGCGATCTTTCTAGGTTAAAGACCAATCAATTATGGAAGTACACCATTGAAAGCAAGCACCATGGCATCTCACGCCGAACAGCGTGCAGCGCTCCCGCGTCCGGGGCACTCTACTCTTACAGTTCCCAATCCAAATACTTGGCGTATCACACTAGGATTATTTTCAGGTTAATCAATTCAACTAATCCTAGAGTGAAGAACATTTTTAAGATAATAGAATTGCTTGAAGAAGGTTTAGATAACTATAAGCAGTTTCATAGAAGAGAAATCAACCCTGTAGAGCTTAGCTAGCCTAAGAGTTGGGTGATAACTGAACCTACTGAAACTTCTAGATCTATAGGATCTTCTTAAATCACACAAAAGGGTAAAGACATTATCCTTAGTTTAGAAGAACCTATGAGAAGTTTTAAAATCTCTGATCCTCAACGTAGAAGATACCTTTCAAAAATTTCATCCTCAAGACATGACTTTAGAAACTTCTCACATGATTAAACTCTAAGGAGGTCAATTGACATACCTAGGAGAATCATCTCTAATACCTCGTCAATAGAAAGTCATGAGGAACCTTTGATAAGAAGACAGGACAAAATCAAGAAGGAACTTCTAGAACACAAGAAGAGGATGGTCAATCATTTGATAATAGAAAGATCATAGGATACAAAGAAATTAGTATTCCTATATTTGCAGAAGATGATGATGATCAGGAACATATTAGGGCAATGAGATAAGTCCCTATAATTCCTAAGGTTGTTAGAGAAATACAAAAGATTTCTCAATAATATTCCATTCCTTTCAATGAGGTTTGGAAACTGGTACCTCTCAAACCAGTAGCATCTTAAAAAATCTTTAGCCTAGAAGAAACAACTTTGAGCACATGCATTGAACTAACCTTCAAATTTCCAGGCTATTATGATTACTCTTTGGATGCGTTAATAAATATAAGAGCAATGATCAGTAGTGTAAGGCCCAATGCATTACTTAATGATTGGTGGCATCAATTAGCCAAACCAATAGTCCTTAAGATGGCAGGAGGAGAAGTAAATGTGGTTACCCATTATGCACAAAAAGTCCCTATCACAATAGGAGGTGTCCAATTCATAATTGACAAACTTTTAGCCTTTCCTGACTTAGATGCAGACATTATTTTAGGAAATTCCTTGTTAAAAGGATAGAGAGAAAATTGCCCCTTTGTGTAAAATGAAAATTCTGTCTCTTTTATAATAGTCAAGGTCCCAATCCAGGCAAAATCAAAACTTAAACTTAAGTTTAGATTTTAACCAATTCAAATATTTGAAATATGTAGAATAATTCCCTATGAACTAGCTTTCAAAGTGCTAGCACAGCGTAGTGAATCTTAGCTTGAACACTTATTTAAATCCAAAAATTTAAATGATACCAATTGGTATGAACAGTTATGTACTGAGACGCAAGGTGTAATAGGAAATCCTATTGCACAAAGCTTGTAGTCAACTAGAACAAAAATGGGATAAGTTCTTAGTTAAGCTTGCTGATAACTTTAGTGAAGATCCATTAAGGTTATGGGTTTTAAATGGCATCAAAGCCAAACTAAAACTAAAAGATCCAAACACTATCATCAAAGCAAAAAATATAACATATACTGGAGAGATGATAGAAGAATTTAAAAAATAGATTCCTAAATTGCTTGAAAAAGGATTAATTAAGGATAACATAAGTCCTTATTTTAGTCTAGCTTTCATGGTAATTAATCATGCAGAACAGGTGAGGGGAAAAGCAAGAATGGTTATAGACTATTGTCAAGTAAACAATATTACCAAAGATGATGACTATAAGATTCCTACAGTAGGGATGTCATAGATAGGTTAAGTCTTAAATAACCTTCCATTTTTCCCAAATTTGACTTAAAGAGTGGTTATTGGCAGGTTAAGATGGAAGAGGACTCAATACCTTTAACGGCATTCAATGCTCCTCAAGGAATGTATGAATAGTTGGTAATGCCATTCGGATTGAAAAATGCACGTAGCATATTTCAATGAAAAATGGATAATGCTTTCAAAGCATTAAAAAAGTTTTATGTGGTCTATATAGACGATGTGTTGGTATTTAACAATAATGAAACAGAACACATAAGCCACTTAGAGTAAGTGACTAATATCTTTCATAGGGAAGGTATGATTCTATCAGAAAGAAAGATATAATGGTTCAAAGAATGGGTAAAGTTCTTAGGAATAGAGATAGCTAGAGGTAAGGTATGGTTATAAGACTATATATCAGAAAAAATAACTATATTTCCTGATGAACTGAAGGATAGAAAGCAAGTACAAAGGTTCTGTGGACTTGCTAACTATGCTCGACAATTTATCAAAAATCTATCCAAATACTTAGGAAGAATTTTAAAGAAAACTTCTGATAAAATACCTTGGTATTAGGATGATGAGGACACCCGAGCAATAAGAGAGGTGAAAGAAAGAATGAAAAATTTTCCTTATCTACAATTGCCTTCAAATGAAGATGAGTTAGTTTTAAAAATAGATGCTTCAGATAGTAATTGGGGTGCAGTCCTTAAGATTAAGGGTCGTAAACCTAAATCTAATTGTAAGTATTGGTCTGGAACTTTTAAAGGTGCAAAAATGAATTATCCAGTTCATGAAAAAGAAACATTAGGTGTAAAAAATAGCATAAAAACTTTTTACAGGAATGGTTTGTGCTTAAAATAGATTCAACATATGTAAAAAGATTCATGAGCTTAAATTTCAAAGAAGCTAGGCAAACTAGACTTTTGAGATTACAGGAATGGTTTATTATTACAAGTTTGATATTGAATATATCCCTTCTGATAAAAATACAATAGCTGACTCTCTTTCTCGTGAACTTGTTGATTTTGTAAATGGATCCTGCTACCAAAAGCAAGCTATGCTGGAATTGCAAGAGACAAGGACATACGATGAAACAATGTCCTCTCAAAAGAAAGAAAACTGAGAGCCAAAGATGTCAACATATAGTCTTTGCTGGCATCACACACAAATGGGAAATTGGTCTTTCAATTACTCACTCAAGATAGCAAATATGAATTTAGAAGCCCAAGAAAAGATGGCTTTAGCCCAAGTTCCAGAAATAGATTGGGAAGAGCAGTTGAAGAATCAAATTCTTCAGGTTTTTTAGAGAAAATAAAAGGCAAGGCCTTGGCCCAAGAAGGCAGTCCAATAAAGAGCAAACCCAGCTCTGATGATGAAAGTCATGTAACGGATAGTGGAGTACCCACTGAGCCAGTTTCCAAATGTCTGATGAATGATAGGTTAGAGAAAACTTTCTCTAATGATGATCTTCTGAATGAAGAGGAAAACGCTCTTAAAGGAGAAGAGATAGTAAGGTTACTTGGTGAACCTTTAAGGAAGTTTGAGTATTAGGTGAAGTACTCAAAACCTTCACATGCCACTATTCCTCTTGAAAAAATTGAACCATCAAGATGGAAAGATGAGCAGGGTAGAAAATGGGATGAGCCTTTAAAGGTGGAAAAATATAAGATGGAATTTAATCCTGAAAAAGGATGATGCGCAAAAGGCATGAACTAGAAATAGTCGAGAACTCTCACAAAAAGGGTTCTGTTTGTATTCTAAGCTTCAACAAGGGTTATCTAAGATGAACCACAACCATCTAAAAGATGTCATTGAGGAATCTACATAGTACATTGAGAAGCTTGAGAAAAAGCTTGGTCTCTATTCTAGAGGTGAGGAACAGATATTAAATGAAGTACAAAAAAAGGAAGGAAGTCCTATAGAGATTAGAGATGTATATGCCTAAGGACATCAGAGATGAAATCAGAAGCAAAATTGTTGATCCAGTAGGGAACCTACTCAAGTCCAATACACTATTACATCCATACATCCGCAGTCGATCAGTCGGTCTTAGTCTTCAAGTAGAAATAAAAATGGCTTTAGCTAGCCTAAGCCTAGTCAATGATGGCCTGGTCAGTGTTCTAGAAATTGATTTGGAAATGACAAGAGCATAATTACCAGGTATTGTAAGATTGGCATTAAAGAAATTAAATCTTGATTATGGATTGATCACATTCCATATAATAAGGATAATGATGGAGAACGAAGAAGATGGGACTTCTAAATATCCTTATCAATTATAGGAACTATATCAAAGTTCGTGCTATGAAATGATGAAACCCCAAACAATTGATAAAGATAGCATGGAAGAAAAGTGGAAGAGTCAAGAAGTAATCAACGATGTTAACAAAGCTACTCTTATTGAGAATTTTAAAACAACTCTAGATAAGATAGCTTATGATTATGATCAATTAATTCTTGGAGATACAAGAATGTTTGTGTCCATGACAAGGGAAAGTATGCCTGGATCAGTAAGAAGAAGTCCTAAGTTCGAAGTGGGAAGACAGAGAGCCATAGATCTTTGTTACAAGCTTGAAGAAAAACATATAAGTTTGAATTTTCAGACTAACACTTTCAAGTAATGGTTGTATATCAATGGAGAAATTAAAGGAGAAATGGAAACAATCAAATAAAAACTAGAGAGAGAAGAAGATCTAGAGGAAGATAAAGATCCACACGAAATTGACGTGCAAGTTATCATGCATGATGCCTACTGAGAGGCAGGTGACCAAGTATCACGAATCAAATAAGATAAGAATGAATCTTATCTCTACTAATAGAGATGACCCTCTTATTTATTTGATTGTAATTATTTTACATGAGTGGGTGTACTAACTAGTAGACACCAGTTTGTGATTACTTTTTTTTTCACTATGAACATATGATAAATATGTAAAGCAGGCTAACAGTCTACCGACACCAACTGTGATTCTTTTTCTTTTAGCATGTTATGTCAATAATTTAGATTTCTGATGAAAGTAGGAATCCCACTACCCACTATGAGTAACGAGTCTGACAAAAGATTGAAAAATGACCAAAACACTTTATCGGCCATTTCAGTTGTATGCTTTTACTTTTGAGCTAGCAAATGGTACCAGAAGCACCAACTTTGTAATATAAATACCCTTCAGCTCATTAAGTTTGAGGAGGAGGAGAAAAATATATTCAAAAGTATCTTTCTAAATATTCTCTGAATTCTCTAAGTTCTTTTCTTATCTATGCCTTTTACAATTGAAAAATTTATTGATAGTCTTGTGTTTCTAGATCTTACTAATCTAAGTGTAGTTAGAAAATTAAAACAAGAACTTGCAAAAATAGGAAAAGCAATGTATGATCAACATATTAAATACCATAACAAGCATTGTAATTGCAAAGAAGCAGAAAGAACCTTAGCACCAATAAACCATATCATTGGATTTCTGGATAATATTCTCAACTCCAGTGTACCTTAATATACTATTACTAAATGGTCTATTTTTGAAAGAGTGCTTACAGTAAGTCCCAAGAAGAAGAAAAGAAGGGCAACCAGAGCACAAAAGAACTTTCAACCTATCAAGGTGATTGTTGGTGATGAGCAAGAAGCAGTATAAAGCTTTTATTGCGAAAGCTTAGTGGACCCAGTCTACTGTAAGGTACATGTCTATACTGTATGTATATACTTATATAAATTGTTGTGTGTTTTAAGGTATATTGGCTGGGAAACAGAGATTGAGGACTTCTGGTTTAAGAGAAGCAGAGGCTACCATACCACTGGTTACAACGTCACATATCTTAAAAATATATTATTGCATGTTATATATATTTTGTTGTTGAATATATTGTGTGAAGTAAGGACTTGAAAGAAAGTCATTGATTTGTGAGATATAAAAGTGTTTTAATTGTGTTATATCTAATAATTGTTCTAATTTTGAGCTTTTTCATTTAGATCATGATGCAGGTAGAGATCTAGTAATAGGATTGTTAAACTCTGTTATTGATCGTATTACTTCTTTAAGTGCAATTGTACAAACATTAAATCTAAATCTAAATCAGCATTCTAAACACTTAGAAAAATTAATTTTGAGACAGAACAAATTTAAAGAATATTTTCTCAAAAACAGAGCACCCTTAGGATTTATGGCTAGTTCTCGTTATTATAATGAATATGAAAAATTAAATGACATTAGGAAATCTAGACAACAATCTGAATAATAAAAATTAGATATTTTAAATTTTTAGTTTTTGTAAAGATTCTTGAGTAGTTCTTAATTTCTGCCTTAATTAAAATAAGTTAAGAGCAGACTCACAACAAATGGTATCAGAGTCTAGTATAGTTAATTAATATTACAAAAGGTTTGATAGATAATTAAATATTAGGGATTAAATTAAATTTTTTTCATTTTCATAAATATAAGAAAAATCAAAAATAAAAATATTTTTGTAAAAAGAAAAAATAGAGGTTTGTAGAGAAATACGTAGTGAGTTACCGATTTTGAATATAAACAAAAGGACTCACATTAGATTGGTAAATATTTTCAAGATCACATTAGAATGGAAATAAAAATTTTAAAGCCACATTTTTTAGGTAATTGTGTCAACAAATACATCATTTATTATAAATATGAATTTTTGATGAAATAAAATTTATCTCAATAATTATCATTATAATTTATTTATAACAAAATATATTATTTGTTATAAATCTATAACAAATTTATGATTATTTTATATTATAAAATTATAATGAATTTGTAATAAACAATTTTTCCATCTCAAATATTAGAATTTCTTTACCTCATTAAAATTTGTAACAATTTTGCAATGAAATATTTTCATTACAAATAATAATTATTTTATTTTTTATTTTAATAAAATTTAAAAATTTAAAGAAAATATAAAGCTACATCATTATTATATATATCTTATAATTCATAATCATTTATTAGAATCATATTTATCATTCATATTATTATTTCCAATAAGATCATCCATCCTTTTCCTACTCTAACATTAAGACATTTAATTTTAATATTATTTCTAGATACATTCCATATAGACTACATGTATAATTTTAAAATATTATAACACAATTTTTATTTATTATATTTACTAAGTACAAACAAGAACTATTCTTTGCATATAAATTTATATTTTCATATGTGTTAATTATTATTATTGCTATAACTATTAGTAATTATTTAAGTGTGTAGGTAAAATTAATTATTTAATAATATATAATAGTTAATAGTAAAATAATACATAATAGTAATATGTTTTAGAGTTAAGAATGAATATTAAAGAATTAAAATTAAGTTAAATTTTGGGTTAAAAAATACCAAATCCAAATAACGATGAGTAAAAATAAATTACACTAAATTAATAAAAATAAACTAAAATTTTTAATTTAGTTTCAAAAATTTTTAAAATTTTGATATAAAAATTTAATAGAGTAAAATCAATTATTATTTCAATTTAAACTATATCAAACCTAAATTTATTTACTATTTTAAAATAATTTGAAATATTAATTGATTCTCAATCTTACATAAAAATTTATTTGAATTGAAATATGTTCATATGATTAATTTTTCTTAAACTACATAATGTATTGTTATAATTAATAATTTTACTCTTATAAATTTCTTTAATTTTTTAAAAATTATTAACTAAAATAAAAAAGATTCAAATATGATTCTACAATTTTGTAGTTTAAGTTTATAAATAAAATAAAAATATTAATTAAAATAAAATGATAGTTTCTTCCAATAATTTTATTTCATTATGAATTAAAATAAAATAAATTTCACAATTATGTTATTATAATATTTTTATAATTTTAATTAAAAATTATTTTAATTTTTTAATTTATATTTTGTAGAAAAAGCAAAGATGATAGCTTTGTAAAGTATTTTATATATTAATATTACGAGAATTGATCCTTCTAATATTTTATATTAAATTTAAATATTAAAAAGATATATGAAATTTAGTAGAAATAAAATAATAAATGCATATACAAGATTTATGTATTTTTTATTTTTATATACATATTTATGAAATAATAAATATATGATAAATATATTATACATATGATGTATTTTCTCTATATATATTAAATAAAATTTATTATAATATATAATAGAAACTACAATATATTTTCAAATCATTTTTATTATAACTCTAATTAAAAATTATTTTTAAAATGTACAAAAATATTTAAATTTATAACATATTTGTATATATTATTAATAAATTTTAAAATTCATTACAAATTATAAATTTCATTATAAATTTGTAACAAAATGAAAATTTTATTATAAATTTAGTTTAAAAGATCTCCTACTAGATTTTATAATAAATTATTTTTATTATAAAGTGTCATTACAAAAAATTTGTAATGAAAAACTCATTAGAAAAGTTATTCATTACATTCTTGTCATATATTTATAATAAAAAATATATTACAAATTCATTATAAAAGTTATATGTCACATTTCTATCATATATTTGAAATAAATACTTTTTGCTACAAATTTGTAATAGAAAATCTATTATAAATTGAATACATAAATTACATGCAATATTCTCGACATATATTTATAACAAATATTTTTATTATAAAAATTCATTATAAATATGTTATATTTTTTTATAGCAAAATCTATTATAACATTGTTACAATTTTATGATTCAATATAAAATTCTACTATAAAATTAAATTTTTTTTATAGTGAAATAACAAACCATACTAATTGAAAAAAAAACAAATCATATTAATTTGATATTGGAATTTATGAAAATAAAATAAATTAAGAGTTAAGAAAAATTAAGAGTCGTTAAATTTCATCAAAAAAAATAAAAAAATATATCTTCTTGATATAACTAACTAAACATCAAATTTTAGCTAACTAAACATCAATATAACTTGATTTATTTATAATCGTAATGAAAATAATTTTTTCTTAAGGTAATATAAATGTTTATCTTCTTGATAGCTGTTTATTTCATATTGTAAAATATTTAAATTGATTTATAAACTTTAAAATTAAATTTAATCATTTATTTAAATTATCTAACATAAATATAAGTTAACCTATGCATAGTTCATTCAAGTTGATTAGTTATCCAAACTGATTTAAAGAACCTAAAGGAAGAGATTTTAATACATGATGATGACTAATGTTTATAGTTTTTCCAACATTGATGCTTCTCTTTTTAGTAAGTAGTGTAAATTTTTTGATAAACCTTTAAAGGTTGAAGATGATTAATAGAATGATCAATAATAGTGTTGAACCTTGGGGTCCTTGATTTTAGTTTTGATGTTAACAAATCATGTTTATGTTATTAATATAGTGTGTTGGCCCATGATTATTGATTTTAATATTTACAAGCAATTCATTTAGCATTTGACATATTTTATGAATTTTCATAGTATGTATGGTCGTACCACTAGTTGGTACAGGCGTACTAAGAGCATTTGAGCATTTCTACTTGAGTTTGCATTTCTCGTAATAAGTTTGGTACGGGCATACCACTTGACCGTATGACCATACAGATATTATTGCCCAATTGATGCCAAACTGGTTTAGGTTATGGTACAATCATACCACCTACATGTATGGTCGTATGCCTGCTAAAAATAGCTTTTTTAGTATTGTTTTAAAACATTCTAAAATGGTTCTTTTTGCATAATTACACTTCCAATGGTCATTTAAACTTAGAAAGAGTATTTATACTTGCTTTCTTACATTTACAAGTAAGTAATTGTTGCTCTAAACTCTTTAATCATAAATCTCTCTTTGCTTATGAAATTATGTTGCTTTCATTCTTGATGTTGGGGTATTTGATAAGAGCTTATGTATTGAGAAAAATTAGTGTAATTAAGATTGTTTCTTAGTGAGATCGATTATTGTAAAGGTTTATATGTGAGCCTTAAAAACACATTGTAAGGGTTTTAGTGTGAGCCTTGAGAAAACACTAGGGTTTGGTTCTTAGGTTAAAGAATCAGATTTATAATCTTAAGATTGATTAGTGAAAACTCAAGTAGGTTGCTTGAGTAAGTGGATGTAGGCATTTGTTGGCCGAACCACTATAAATTTCTTATGTTCTTCTTTTAATTCTCTCTAGTTCTTGATTAACAATTATGTTGCCTCTTTAGATTTCAAATAATTCAGTAGTTATAAGGAAATTGATAATACTTTAATAGGGATGTTGTTGTAAGGGAAAAATTAATTAATGACATTATTGGAACTAATATTGGAAAATTCGCTAGAGTTGTGGAATAAGAAGATGATAAAAACTTTTATAGGTACTCAATCAACCTATGTTCTTCTTGATTTTGATTTATGTATAAATAACTCATAGATAATAGATTCAAAAGCTTCTAATTACATGGCCCTTAAGTTTAATTTGTTTAAACATACCCTTTTCAAATCCATATATAAAACTTTTACCTAATAGCATACAACCAAGGTCACCTTATCTGATATTGTCATTCTTCATACCAATTTTACATTAAAGGATGTTCTTTATATTTCTAACTTTTATTATCATCTCTTATTGGTAAGTAAATTATTTTATGATTCATCTTTAATATTCCCTCTATTCTACAAAATAGGCTCACTTTCTTTTTTTTTTAATTGTCTCAATTTATAACTCATTTTCTTTTTTAGTAAAATGGTTAATATGTTAACATCTATTATACCTTTCCTTAAATCATCTTAAAAATTAAAAAAATAACTAATAATGAAATAATTATATTCTCTTTCATACTTAAAGTAAAGGTATAATAGGAAAAATATATTTAAATTAACTTTTCAAGTAAATAATTAATATTTTCTTAATCTTAGTGAAATTATAAGTGAGCTTATTTTTATAGGATAGAGCGAGTAGTAATTTCTTTTGAAATTATAGTTTGATATAGGAGTTGATGATAAAGTTGTGTTGGCTATTGCACATTATATTGTTAGTTTATATAAACTTGATTATTATTCTACTTATAGTATTCTACATGATTCTTCCTTTTAGACTTCCTTTGTAAATATTATTTCCATTATATCTTCTTCAATTGGTAATAAAGAGGAATTTATTTCACCTAATATTTCTTTTTTAATGAATAATACAACCTATGTAGATCTTGTTTCTTTATGGCATGCCCAAATTGATCATGCTAATGCTTCCACACTTGATCATATTCCTTCTCTTTCTCATTTTCCTTTTTATGCTAAAGTTTGTAATGTGTGTCCTTTAGCCAAATAACCTTAAGCTTCTTTTCTTATTTCTTTTACAATTATAACTAAAGACATTTTATATTTGCTTCATATTGATTTTTTAGGAGCTTTATAACATACCATATATTAATGGTTCTTATTTTTTTTTACTTTTATTAATGATTTTTCTCATTCTACTTGGACTTACCTTCTTTCCCAAAAATCTCATTATCCTTTTGTACTTATTACCTTTCTTAATATGATTCACACTTAATATCATATTATAGTTAAAACCATTTGAACTAACAACGGTTTAGAATTTTTTAATCAATCCTTAACCACTTGTCTTTATGATCATGACATCCTTCACCAAATTACTTGTATCTATACCCTTCAATAAAATAGAATTGTCAAACATAAACATCAACATCTTTTAAAAGTTATTTGAGCCCTCCCTATACATGCACATTTTACCTAACTGTTTCTGGGGAGAATGTGTTCTTACTGGTACATATTTGATAAATTGAATGCTTATGCGAATACTAAATTGAGAAACTTCATATCACCTTTTTCATTCTCAACCACCTCTTTATTTATGAATTTTTAGATGCTTATGTTTTATTGTTAATGTTTCTCCTTCTAAAGATAAGTTTGATCCTTATATTATTAAATGTGTCATGATTGGTTATTCTCTTATTCAAAAGGGTTATAATGTCACACCCCAACCCAAGACCCGAGGGGTGACGACATGATCCCGTAGCATAACTATCACTTTCCCGTCACCGGAAAACAACAATTATACCACAAGGGATTTTAAACCTCTAATGCTCGTATAAAAATCCAAACAGAAAGATATATAAATAATTACAAAAACATCCCCTGGATATATAAATACATGGATTCTTATACAATACATTTAGTATACTACCAAATCCTAATACAAAAGGGTCTATGCACAAATATACAAAACTGCAGGAGTCCGTCCAGAAGTCCACAACACGACCCGCTGTTGTACCTCTACTCCCGCTGCTCACCCTCTGAACTCGGACCTACGTTCATAAAATGATAAATGCTGAGAATAATCTCAGTGGTGCTAGGAACACATAACATGTCATACACATATCACAACCAATCACAGGCATCACACATGGATCA
>CANYBF010172591.1:0-23926 GCA_948192965.1 Dalechampia spathulata
AGACATAGATCAATTATCCATATGAAATCTCACTGGCAAGGTCTCCAATGAACTAGTACTTTACTACTCATCCACATATTCACTTTAGACATCTCATGTCATGATGAATGAGAATCATCCCTCAATAGGAAGTGTAATATGTGTTGATCTTCCCATACTAATAATGTCCATTCTTATTAATACTATGATCATGGATATTTAGATATTGAACATTTGCATGCAATAATAATCTCATTCCATAAAGTCTTTATGGATTCTTCTACATTGTTTCAATATCATGGACTTCAATATATAGTTTAATACTCCAAGTAAAACAAGTTCATTTAAAAATATTGTACTATATAATGACTAATGTCTTTATTAATGAAAATATATAGTACAAATACACATGATGCTCTAGAGCATACACTAACAACAAGCGCATTAACAAAGGGGAAATAGGAAGAAAAGTAATACCAATACCTAGTACAATAAGATTCTTAAAGATAGATGCCCACCAAGTTTGAAATGAAGTATAAAGATCATCGAGGGAATGATCTAACTCATGCATGAGAGGTTGTAGAAGGCTTTCCTCATAGTTGCCCTAAATCTCTTTAATAGTAGACTTATCATAGCTAGCTTTATCAGTGGAAGTTGGACATAAGGGATATTAATTGGGGATAGCCTGCTAAAAGCTAAATTATCTACACCAAAGGAAAGGAAGGTAAGGCTCTCTAACAGCTCTACCTGATGTGGGAAAGATGGTAAAAGCACTACCTTTTAAAAGTAAGCGGGCTAGGTGAAAGCTGCCCGAGTCATTATAGTATGAGGAACTTTGCCAAGAAAGTAATGTTTAGCCTAAATTGGTAGGATGCAACCTAACTCATAGATCATGTATAGCCCACAACTTGTTGACCATAGAAATCCTCTTGAAGGATAAGGTTTGTTGAAAGTACTAGGAAATAGGTGAGCAACCATAGTTGTACTAACCAAGCATTATTACCTAGCTTACAAATTGGTTCACCTGAAATGGTCTTTGCTATATCATTATAGACTATAGCCAATAATATATTGCCACGTACACATCTCCCTCTATGGCCAATGTAGTGAGCCACTGGAAGGTATTCACTGATCGACTAGACTGATGAAGGGTAGAAGATGAGTTGGTATAGTACACATCATATGAAGTATGGATGCTCTATTTCAAGATCATGTAGTTAGCACACCACACCTTTAATCAAAGCTGCATAAGTTGAATACTTCATATCATAGCCAGTAAGGGATTCTGTGCTCTTGATGAGAATTGGTGTCTCAACACCCGCCACTAATAAGCTTGTAATAGCAAACATGTCTTTGAGGGTAATAGACATGGGCATGGCTTAAAATATGAAGGAGTTACGATCCATTGACCAAAAATGGCAGGCTGCTAAAAGAAGAGAAGCTAAAAAAGGAATATCTATTATGGATAACTGAATGAGAGGCTAAATTCTAGCTTTCTTCCACTAATCAGAGAAGTATGGGGTTAGGTTATTCACCCTATATTCTAACACATTGGCTGTTATCTCATAGAAATCATAAAATTCCATTCCTTGGAATTTCTTTGTCATCTTAATGTCTAGCCCATGCTGAGCAATTTTCATAAATTCTATTTCTGGCAAAAAAATCTTACATTGGTATCTTAGGTTTTTGAACCTTGCAATAAAATAATCAGCAGATTCCCTAAGCATGTGGGTCAGCCTAGATAACTCTGCCACATAAACTTCCAACTTAGTTTTAAAAAACTATGTATGAAACTGTCTTTCCATTTCCTACCAAGTATATATTGAACTCCTGGGTAATGTTGAGAACCAAGTAAAAGCTGCCCTTGTCAAAGAGTTAGGAAATAAACATAACTTAAAAAAGTTAAAATTTTCATAATTTGCCAATTTACCACACTAAATGGTAAATTTAGCAATATGCTCAAAAGCTGATTACCCATCTTCTCTTGTAAATATAGAGAAATTAGGAATCCTATAACCCCTAGGATAAGGATTTTCTGTATCAATAAAATTAGGATATGGTTTATGAAACTTTGGACATTCTATTTATCATAGACCAGGTCCATACAGTTCCTGCACCACTTCCTGCATGGTGTCAACATTGATTTGCATATGCTATAGTGAGGAAAATGGTATCTCCCCTATACTACCCTCGGGCTTTGAGTATACCCTAAATCATCATCATGTATAGGATGAAACAATGGACTAGTATATCCATGGAATTAATTCTGGTTGGGACTCCTACCTATAGTTTGATGGATTCCAAAAGGATTACCTCTTAAGGGAATGTGGATTTCCTCCCTCTTATGGAGTGGTTGATATGTTTCCCTAATACTAATGCTAATATTAGGGACTTCCCCCTACCCCTCAAGCTCTTTAGAGGTCTGTTTGCTCTTATAGGAATCGGCCTCTTCTACTTTTGCTACAACAATTGCCATGCCAATAGTTTCCATAGTCTTAGTTGTATCCACCACTAACTTAGCCAAATCTTTATTGGCATCCCCACAAAAGCTATAATCTCTTAAGCTAGTTCCCAAACACTTTGTCCATGGAACTGCTTATAGCTAGCATTACCCTAGCATAGAATTGCTCACTTCTTGGAGACAACATGACTATAGGAGAGGCCTATGTAGTTTCCCCTACTTCTACATTTTAGGGAAGTTCCCCTTGCTCAGCTTATTCTATCAAAGCTAAAACCCCTGTTGCGGTAACAGGTGCTTCCAAGTCTTAAGACTCAAACATAATTTCTTTTTCCAAATTACTTTTGGTTCTTATTGGTATCATCAATGGAGTCTCATTAAGCATGCCAAAAAAGATATTCATGTGATTTTTGTATATTGCAAGCATGCCAGAGAATTAAAGTATTCTAAAACTATGTATGCCTTCTGACTTTGTAATCAAAATAATTATGGATCTCCGATTTGCTTATATTAGAGAATTAAGCTTAGGAAAATAATGATAAATAAGAATGTATTATGAAAAATAATAGGTAATTAAATTTAAAGGATGACTGTCTAAAAATAAAGTAAAATAAACTAAGATCAAATAAAGTAAAGTTAGAAGGAAATTTATTTTAGAGTGATTTTTGTTGATGATGATTGTTGGTCCTTTAACAATTGCCCTCACTTGCTATATATACTCTCATAGAACCATCATTCTAAATATTGATAATTATCACATACCCATCTCCTGCACTTCCTCTATAATCAACATGATAACTACCTTTATCATGTATCATTAGGAAATTAAGCCTATTAAACTAATTAATGGCCTAATTTACTAAATATCCTTTAATTAATAAAAATATTAAATAAATTAATAAAAATATTAAATAAATTAATATAAAATTAATTTATTTAATCTTAAATTATTAAAACTAATTTATTCTTGATAAAATCATTTAATTTAGGCCCATTAAATTAATTAATGGCCTGAATATGAAATATCTTTTAATTAATAAAAATATTAAATAGATTAATATAAAATTAATTTATTTAATTATTTTAATTACTTAAAATCAATTTAACTATGGTAGAAACAATACCCCCTATAAGATGGTTTATTATATATATATAAACCAATCTTATAACTTAATTAAAAATCAAGTCCATTAAGCCCAAAAGCTTTTTAAAATAAAATTTCCCAAAGACCTCAAATCTCTAATTTACTGATGTTAGAGGAAAATTTTTAGCTCCAATTTGCCACTCGTTGGACATAGCTCAGGTAAGCCTCTTGTTCCTCTTAATGGCTTTCTTTCTACCGTATGACCATCATTTACAATGCAAAATGCATTGCATTCTTCACCCACTACACTTTTTCACTTTGACAAGGCATAAGGACCCATTATATCGCATAGTATATATATATATATATATATATTATACATGTTACAAAGCATAAATATACTAAAACATCATTTCCTCCATGTCATTATGCATAATGTAAACATAATAAACCTTCTATATCAATTTTTACATCATTAGGTGTGAGCGTCGGTTTCTACCGGAGCCTAGAGCGAGGCTTGTGATGCTCACAGACTGGGGACCGCACTTGGAGCGAAAGCATAGTCTTCTTAAGGGGTTCTCTCCAGGAATGATATGAACTCAAAAGAGTCACAAGGGAGTGGCCACCAGATGGTTCTAAATTGGTCCAACCGACCCATAGCATGAGTGCTAGTTAAACCCTTCAAAGATTAGGTTTGGGTGGTGGAGATCTATTTCTATGAGTTTCCAAAATTGATTTTACCATTATAGTTGGAATTAATTATCCTAAGCAGGCAAGCATACGAGTGTATATGTAAGCACACAGCGTGACATGCAATTTAGCATTGCACAGTTGCACGTAGAATGGCATATAATGTTATATGGCATTTAGATGATATGGCATATGCATGACATGTGAAGTAGTGATAAAATAACATGGCATATGCATGTCATATGAAGATGAATGACATATCATATGCATGATATGGTAACTTAGCATGATATGTAAGCATAAAATCATGGTAAATAGCATGTATAGCGTAATATGTTAGCATTTTTGGCGTTATAGAATGTATGGTGTATACGTGGTATATAAAGTGAGTGGCATGGTATATGCATGATATGCAATATAGATAACATGGCATATGCATGGCATGTGGAATGATGCAAAACATATCATGTGCATGACATGTGAAATGACGTATGACATATCATATGCATGACATGTGAAGTGGATGACATACCATATGCATGATATGTGAGATAGCATATAACATGACATATGCATGGCATGTGGGGAGGATGACGTACCATATGCATGGCATATGAGATGGCATATATGATATATCATGTGCATGACATATAGAATGACGTGTTACATATCATGTGCATGACATATCATATGCATGACATGTGAAGTGGATGGCATACCATATGCATGATATGACATAGTGGATGACATACTATATGCATGATATGATATAGTGGATGACATGTCATATGCATGATATGACATAGTATAGTGACATGGCATATGCATGACATAGCATAGTTATGTGTATGTGAATTGGCATTTAACATGGCATGGTATATACAGCATAACATAATGGCATATGACATGATGATAGCATGATAACATGTGATATAGCATGGCATATAGTATGGCAAGTTGCGTGTATTGCGTATTGGTGTGTTTGCGATATATAAGCGTATATGGTAATAAATGTTATGGCATGGCATGGCATAAAAGTGTGTGATGTGGCATGTTACATGGCATGTGACATGGCATATATATATTTAGGCAAATATAATAAACCATACACGAGCAAAAATAATAATGGCCGGTAAAAGGGATCAAAGGAGATAGGAGATACACACTGGATTTAAGGGAATTATTACAAAACAAATAACAATTCTATCCTATTACAAAATTCTCCATACATACATAATTTTGGGACGTTAAGTAATGTTTCCTCCTCCTCGAGTGAATTTTCTCCTCGGGCGACACGAGCCGAAAATGCATGAATAATTAATATGCAAAATAAACAAATAAATTCATTAGTAGCAAATGAATTTAGGATTTATTTGACTAGTCCAATGCTATGTGAAAGCACGAACCAAGAGCCAAAATCTGATTAATTGTTAAGCAACAATCATGTGAATTTACATGAGCTGGATCATGAAAATTAATAAAAATAAAAATAATTTTAAGCAAAATTATTTTTGCTTCATCATGGAAAATCAAATGAGAGTGCTAACATCACTTGGAATAATTTGGAGATAGCCCCTCAACCAATTTGAATATAATCCTTTCAAAAATTACATTTTTAACAAGTTAAATTAGCATTTAATCATTGAAAATCAATTTTGAGGCCAAAGTTAATTAAATGTAATTAATTTATGATGGATCCAGTACATTTAAGCTACTCTAAAGCATCAAATGTTACTGGAAAAATCAAACCAGTTTTGAAAACGATCGAAAAATATGATTTTTAGGAAATTTTCCAGGGAATGTGCGCCACGTATCAGACTATGTGCACCACACATAGGCTGTGTGTGGCATACATAGATGGACATGTGGTACACATATTTCATGAATTTGTAAGAAAATCAAATCTGTCAGTACAAAAATGATCAACAGACAAAAATAAGTAGCCTTAATGAAGACAATACCTCATTTTGAACATGAATCGACCTCCATTTTGCAATCCAAACAATTAATTGTTTAATTAATTTGAATAATTATTTTAAGGCTAATATCAATTAGATCTGGACAATATTTGATAGATCCAGAACCTCAAGAGCATGGACAAGCCTTTGGAGTTACTAGGAAAATTAGATCCGAAGCAGATTGGGTGAAAAATGGCCTTTTCTGTGAAATCTGAGATCTATGTATGCTGCACATAGATCTATGTGCACCATACATAGAATGTGTGTGGCACACATACATGTATGTGTGGCATACATAGTCTGCAAAACATAAGAAAATCAAAGGTTTTTCAGCAAAATTGATTTTCACTTTATGGATTTACATCCAACTCAAGAAAAATAATTTGAAGGCTAAAATTATGTAGATCTGATAAGTATACAGCAGATCCAGAACACTAGAGGGATAGAGGAGCCTTTAATGTTACTGAAAGAGCCAGATTGGGTGAAAAACCAGAGCAAAATAGGAGAAAAATGGCATTTTCTTTGAAATCTGGGCCTATATGCACATCATATAGGCCTATGTGTACCACACATGAGCTACATGTGGTGCACATAAGTGTATATGCACAATGTATACCCTAAAAAATAGTAGCAAAATGGAAGATTTTTGCAAAAAACACAAAGAAAATGGAAGAAAGGGAAGGAATTACTTTATGGCAGTAGGTCTTTCTTCTTGATCTTGCTTCTAAATGTGTTTAGGGAGCTTAACTAGAGCCAATTTGTCTCTAAATCCTAAGGATTTAATTAATTAAGTATTTAATTAATTTGGGAGAATTTTGGCAAAGTCTTGGCTACTTTTTTAGAGCAAATTTTGGACCCCTTCACATGAACCCCAAGCTCTATATTTATAGAGCCAAATTAGGGCTTGGTAAAATTGTAATTTTTGGTCTAGATTTAAAAATTTTAAGGCTATGTGCACCACACATAGCCTATGTGCGCAGCATGTTGTGCTACATGCTGTGCATATAGTATTTTGACCCATAACCTGGGGCCCACTGGGGTTGCATCGGGATGTGCGCCCCATGCCCCATAAGCATCATTTTGTATGCCAAGACATTGTGCAATATGGCTCACATCCTGTTTGGTCCCGAGAAGGCTCCCGACCAAACGTCTTTTTTATGCTATATGCATAGCATATAGTGCTATATATGGTGCATATAGCATTTTGACCCTATTAGTTTTACCTCGCTCAGGTAAAACAGGATATGAGCCATATGTCAAATAAGCATCATTTGAAGTACTAAGGCATTGTGCAATGAAAAGTTTTCCAGATTTGGTCCGGAAGGTAGGCCACACCAAACATCTTTTTTCCTTGCATAATGCGTGCATAGTGCTATGCACTAAATCCATTTTGTTTACGTATTTTGCATCATATGGGTGAAATGCAATATGTTTCTTATGTCAAATAAGCATCATTTGACATATTAGAGCACTGCGTAAAATGGCTCTTTGTTAGGTGGGTCCCTGGTGGTGGGCCCCACCAAGCATCCTATTTCAGGCATATAGTACTATACGTCCAAAATGTAGGATTTTGCATGCTATGAGTTCTACATGTCAAATAAGCGTTATTTAACGTTACAAGACATTATCAGCATGTTCTATTTATATGGGCCCCATCAGGTAAGCCCCGCCTGTAGGTCCCACCAAGATGTAGGCCCTACTAAGCACTTTTACACTTAAGTGTTGTGTGTTCAATGCTATGCACTCAATGTGCTATGCATGTCCAGAACACTCAAAGGAAGCTAACAAGGATGGTCAATGGGAGCTCAGTGATCAATGCTGATCTATTGCTCATGCTGAGGCTTGAAAACCCAATTTTGTCATTATCAGCCCGGTGCTCAAGCTAAACTGATCAATGCTGATCAAAGGTCTTCTGCAAGACCAATGGCTTTGCTGCGAGGCTTGGAATCATCTGTAATCATCATTCAGATGCCTACTATGAGGATTTAGGAACTAGAGGCTTGGTTTTGTGATCGCTGTTGGATCGAGTGGTCAACTGCAGGACCAGAGGTGACTGTCTGCTGGGTCGATGCTCGCGCCATCAAATAAATGTCAAATATCTCCAAAGCAGCATTTGGGATCCTCTGCTGGGTCTTTGACATTTTCTGGTCGACAATTTTGACCAGTAAAAATCCTAATTCTGTTACTAGGGGCCCAGCATTCAGGCTATCCAATCAGGGCTGACTGGTGGTCACTGCGAGACCGATGGCTTCAGTATGAGATTCATCATCTAAAGTTGGCATTCAGATGCCTATGGCTAGGGTTTTGAAGTCAAAGGCTTGACTCTGTGATCTCTGCTGGATCGGGTGGTTCAGCTATGGAACCAGAGGTGACTGTCTGCTAGGTCAGGGTGATCAACCATCAGATCTATTCTCATGCCATCAAATAAGTGTTGACTGTCCTTAAAGTTTGCATTTGGAACCCTCTATCAGAATGCAACACTATCTAGTTATTGGCTTCACCAGAAGTCAAAGGTTTGACTATTTTTGATCATCTGCTGGATCAATTTCCTATCTTTGCTAGACATGGGAAAACAATTTATCAGTGAAATTAGTATTGAAATGGTCTAGGAAAAATACCTGAATTTTTGAGTATCTGTCTGCTGCATTTTGACCGATTTTGTTGATTTTTCAGACGCTGCGGGTCATGAAAATTAGGCTCAATGGAGCAAACGACCTCCAAAAATTTTGAAATTTTTACCAAAGGTCTAACTTTTGATGTGCATCTTAGTGGGAGGGTGGTGCATATTAGCAGGCATTCCTAAAAGGTGGTGCATGTTAGCAAAATTTGCTACGTGCGAAGCATGTTCCCTTATGTGTAGCGCACATAGCTTGGAAATTTTATATTTCAAGGCTCCAATTCAAAAATTCAGTTTGTTTCCTCCTCCAAAACTAAATTTCTCTCAAACCCTAAACTAAAAACTCAGTATTTTTATAAAAATGGCCCGAATTAGGATGCAACCGACCCCCTGGCACCCCGAACCTATCCTGAGTTATGCTCTAACTAAGCTTACAATGCATGATGCATACTTTGGAGCCCGTTTTGATGACCAAATTACAGAGACTTTTGCCATAGGCTCCCATCGATCCCAAGCTCCTCCTGAGAAGGTGAGTTTTCTGCAACTCAGCTCGATTTTATGGTTTTTTAGGAATTGATTTCTAGGCTATTTTTTATATTTAGGCTAGTGTTTCACCTAAATTAAGTGCTAGGTTGAAGCTAGGCTTAGGTGGGCTCATGTTTGTCAAGGTATTTTGATAAAATCATGATTTTTGGTGTGATTTTTGCTATGTGTGGTGCACTTAGTGCTATGTGTAGTGCATATAGTAGGGAAAATAGGCCAAAACGTGCATTTTTTGGCCATTTTTCAAGAGGTTAGGCATTTTAATGATTCATAAGCATGAATATGTGCATTTTAGGGTTAAGAGGAGCAGCTTTAAGTCTCTAAAAGTGTTGTATACATTTTGTAATTTAGTCTGAAAGCTAACCTGAATTCTATAATTTACAGAGGGAGTGGACGATCATCAGAGCTGGCAGCATTCATGGGATATTTGAGTGGTACTCCCAGCTACCTCGGGAGATTCATGTCAGAGTGGACCGGAGCTACTTTGGTCCATATATTCTCTGCTTTACTAGTGTGGAGAAGAGATGTAACAAGCTTGTTATCATTGCTATGATTGAGCAGTGGATGGACTCCACCCATACCTTCCACTTGCTGGTAGGTGAGATTGCGATTACTCCGGGGATCTTTGCTGGAATCACCAAGTTAGAGTGTGTAGGACTGCCTGTCCAGTTTGATGCTAAGTTGACATCACTGCATTGGTTGTACGGTGTAATATTTGATCTCTTGGGTGTGTCACCTAATATGAGAGGAGGACATAGTATTTCTTATGACTCTCTCCAGGAAGTGGTGTTGGCGGAAACACTGGGTAGGATGATATTTTTAGATCAGTACACCTATGGCTTCTTACTGTTTGTGTTAGGGTGTTTGTTGTTCAATGACAACTGAAATAATGTTCATATATCCGTATTATGGGCCCTTCATGACTTAGAGGCTATCGGGTGGTACGACTGGGGTAGTGTCAGTCTAGCCTACCTGATGCAAGGGTTAGATGTTTACAGTAGGCATAGCAGAGACCGCTTCATCGGCTGTTGGCAGGTCATAGAGGTAAATAGAATTTTGCTAATTCTATTATTGTAGTGTCCTTCTAAGTCTTGCTAACTATGCATGTTAACCTTGTAGATCATGGCGTATGAGTTTGGGTTGCTGCCAGAACCTGATATCCCACATGGCATACCACTTAGTTTCCCATGCATGCATGCTTGGAGCATGCCGCGATGGAGGCTCGATTATACAATGGACGAGTTGAGAGAGCATCTCAATGACTTAACCTGGGATCAAGTAAGAAGAAATAATTTGATTAGTATTAAACTGTATTGAAATGGTTTAAGAAATACCTAAGTAGGTGTATGATCTCTTATTGTTGTTGGAATAGGTGCATCCCCATCCCTGGAGCAATATGTACCCGAGGCTAGAATACATGACTAGCTTGATGCGTAAGGATGAGCAACAAATATTGTTAGAGAGTCCTGAAGGTAGACTCTTTTATCTGGGCGAGTGCATTCTAGACTGGCATCTAGGGCCAGAGGGTCGAGTGGAGCCTGCTGCACCCCCAAGAGTGATGTTTTGGGCATCTTGTACTAAAACTAACCCAGAGATAATTGCTGCACCAAATGGTATTCCCGGGTGGGAGCGTCTGTCTGATTTACCAGTGGATTACCCCACTTTCATCTGGTTGAGGTTGTTGGGGCCTATGGTGCCTTCCACATGTAGAGGTCTACATGACAGAGCCCGTGGGTCTGGTGTTAGACCTGATATTCATAGAGATCGAGGCTGGCATCATAATTTACCAGTTATTGGTAGTTCTTGAAGTAACGGTGCTTCGAAGAGGTCTCATGATGTCAGACCTAGTATAAGCCCACCAAGACCTATGTCTGGTACTCTAGAGGTGCCCCCAGGATATGAACATCCAGCAAACTTTATGGAAGGCCAGCTGATGTGGTCGTAAAACTTACTAATTTATACTTATGATGAGACTGGTCATCCCTATGAGACCTCCTTCCCAGTACCTATATACTTGTGTTTACAGTTAAACAGGTAAGTGGAGATAGATTTTGATCCATCGAACACCACCCATGTGAGTACATGTGTTCTGTATTTGCTCTGACTTTAGTAGTCTTATGTGCATTTGACCTATGCAAGTACCTAAGGATGCCATCACTGATGCCTTGAGGCCTCTAACAGGGTTGTGCCACTACTATACCTCTGAAATGCTGACTGTTCAGGTAAGTACCAACTATAAATACAAGTGCATGGAAATGCATGGATGCATAACTTATATGCCTATATACTTGTGTTTACAGTCAAGCAGGTAAGTGGAGCGAGAGGATCGTGATCGCTACGTTTGGATGACCGAGCAATTGAAATGAGAGATCGCCCAGCTAATAGCGCGTTTAGAGCAATATAACACTGAGGTTCCAGATAGCCCCAGTCCAGATGATGACCACTCTGGTGAAGATGATGCTTAAAGCAGATGTGATTTCTGATTCCCATATGCATGACATCAGAATTCTAAAATTTCTGTATTAGAATAAGATGGTGTGTTACAGTCTGGCATTGCATGCCTAGTACACTAGGATTGTTGTATACTAACTGTGGAAATAGACAAAAGCTTAGACTGTGTATCTTTTGGATTTATTAATGGAATCCAAAGCTGCTTGTCACTATAAATACCCTATGTTTTATGTTTATTGCTAAAACATAACCCATTCATTCTTCTTTGCAGGAGTTACAATGACTTAGCAATCACTGTCTGCTTTTCGAGCTCTTTCCCACTGCTGGGGCAATGATGAATGGAATTGATTAGGAGAGATTGGACTCCAATACTTAAGGACCTTTCAACAAGTCTTAATCAACAATGCTTTTCTGCACGCTGCCGTGCAATTGTGGGATCCGTAGGTTCATGTGTTTCAATTTGGACATGTGGAGTTATGTCTAATGTACGAGGAGTTTGCTGCTAATAGTGTTGGTGTCAATTGGAGAGACATTCTCACATCTAATTAGGGCTTTTGATATTAGCCCGATTGAGACATGGCCACTTTTGACTATAGATGGCTATGTAAATCTTACTGCTATTTTCTGGCTATGTAGCCAGAAATCTGTTGAAGACCCATCCTGGCTTAGGGTAGCTGGATTTGGATTGCTGGCACAATTCCTATTCGTCGATCCATCCGGTCATGGAGACTTGCTAATTGAGCCTGTCATAGACCAGATGGTGGAGGGTCATACTCCTTTTCCCATGATCATTGTAGAGATGATCCTCAAGTTGGATAAAGTAAAGCGAGGATAGTCTGAACGCTTTAGTGGTAATCTGCTTCTATTGCAGGTCATGATTCTAAGCTGCCTTTGCAGGTTTTCAACTTAGAAAAGTTGAGTTTTCACCCTAATTTTTGTATGAGTCACCTTTTGTAAGGTTTTGGGCTCATCGGGCTACTGATTTTATCTCAGACCCTAATTTTTGCTTGAACTACCCCTTAGTGTTTTCAGCTCAGCGGGTCGCTCTGATTTTTGCCTGAGTAGCCTTTTGTAAGGTTTTTAACTCAATGAGCTTTTATTTTTTTATTTTGTTTTGTAAGGTTTTCCTCACAGCCATATGCTGAGGGGCTATACCTTCAGTGAGGCAAAGACGATGACATTCCAAGGCTAGATGGAGTGGATGGGGACCCAACTTAAGAGCGAGATCAGGTGGAGCTGCCCCTAGTAGCACATACAGCATGTGACTATAATGACCTACATAGATTGTGTCTTACTATTAGGATTTAGGTGTTGCACACACCACAGTCCTACTAGGTTCTGCCATCAGTACGGCCATCGACAGACCATCCTTCGACTGACAGAGTTTGAAAGAGGAAGGCTGGTGTCTCAATTTATGGAGCATGTGGAGAGGACTTGGCCTCGTCGTCGGGTAATGCTAGTGGAGATTCCTGGAGCTGGATCTACCACAGATGATGAGTACAAGCTGTGGGTATTGTGTCATGCTTGAGTCCTAGACTACGAGATATTATTAGGCAATAATATGTAATAAAGAAAGATAGTGCTTTATGTTTAAGATTTATATTACTTATGGCTAAGTTTATGAACATGTGTTCCATTTGCATTAATGAAATTAAAACATTCACATGAAAAATGTTAAAACCAAAACAAGAGTTCCTTGGTGTGCATCAGAATTAACCCCTATTATCGACCAGCCTCATATAAGATTTTCTGATCAACTATTTTAACGCTCTCCTTTTGCTTTTAAAGAGCTCTAACTTTTACATGAGTCGTCCAAATGGATTTTCAACTCATCAAGCAGGTATTTTTCTTTTGCGTTAATTTTTGTATGAACTGCTTATGCAGATTTTTAGCTCACCAAGCTTTTCAATTTTATTTTGCTTTTCTTTTGCCCCTTGCTCTAGACAAAATACTTCTTCAGCTGATCAAGGTTGATAGGTTCTGAAAATTTATTGCCTTCCAAATCTGAGATGCCAATAGCACCTTTGGAGAGGATCTTTTTAACTAGGAATGGGCCTTCCCAGTTAGGTCTCAATTTTCCATGAGGGTCACAGATAGCCAGTCTGACTTGTTTCAAAACTAAATCACCTTCCTGTATGGCACCAGGCTTGACCTTTCTGTTAAACGCATTTACCATGCACTTCTTGTAAAGTTGTAAATGATAGAGAGCCTTCAGTCGCTTCTCATCAATGGTGGCCAGTTGCTCGTACCTAGCCCACTTCCATTCAACTTCTGGCAGCTAAGATTTAAGAATAACACGAAGTGATTTCAGCTCCACTTTGATTGGCAATACAGCTTCTGTCTCGTAAATAAGAGAGCAGAGAGTGGTACCCATAAGACTTCTTATAGTGGTTCTGTAACCACATAAGGCAAATGGTAGCTACTCGTGCCAATCCCTGTAAGTTTGTATAGTTTTGGCTAAGATTCACTTGATCATCTTATTGGCTGCTTCAACTGCTCCATTAGCTTGAGGGTAAAAAGGAGAAGATCGATGGTGCTCAATCCCATATTTTTCTATCAAGTCAGCAACTTGGCCCTGGAACTGCACTCCATTATCTGACACCAGGTGATGCGGTACCCCATATTAGTATATAAGATTTTTCTCTATAAACTTGGCAACTTGCTTTGTCCCTAGTTTGCCAAAGGATTCAACTTCTACCCACTTAGAAAAATAGTCAATAGCCACTATTATGTACTAATGTCCGTTGGATGTGTTAGGATGAATCTCACCCATGATGTCAATTCCCTAAGCTGAGAATGGCCAAGGCATTGTCAAATTCTGCAGTTCAATTGGTGATAGGTAACTCAGATCTCCATGAATCTGGCATTCATGGCATCTCTGTACAAACTATATATAGTTTGTCTCCATAGTGAGCTAGAAATATCCTTGGTGTAGGATTTTCCTGCAAAGCATGAATCCATTCATGTGGGGTCCGTATGCACCAGCGTGCACTGTTTCCATGACTGATTCAATTTCCTTCCCCGATATGCACCAAAGTTGTAGACCATCTACTATTCTTCTGTAGAGAACGTCCTGATGCCAGGTAAAGTTGGCTACTAGTCTACGTAGGGCTAGCTTATCAATCTTATTGGCTTCTTCTGGATAAGCATCAATTTTTAGAAAGTTCATGATATCTGCATACCATGGAATTTCATCTGGTTGGTCTAGTGCCATAACCCATTCTCCCTCATAGCAAGGAATCCTCGGCTGCTTGATAAATATAGGCTGAACTTGACTCTGCGGTTGCTCACAGACTGAAGCTAGTATGGCCAAAGCATCAACCATCTAATTCTCCTCACGCAGCATATGAATGAATTGGCATGAGCTGAAATTGCAAACCATGAGCTTCATGTATTCAGCATAAGGCTTGAGCCTTTCTTCTTTGACATCCCACTCGACTGTGGATTGGTGAATGACAAGCATTAAATCACTAAATATCTATATATCATGGGCACCAATCATTAGCAATGCTTCTAGCCCGAACAAACATGCTTCATACTCAGCCATATTATTGGTGACTGGAAAGCTCAGCCATTTTGAAAGCATAATTAACTCACCTTCAGTAGTGATTAACTCAACCCCTATACCTGCACCCCTTCTATTAACTGCACCGTCAAAGTGCAACTACCATTTCTGGACATCAACTACCCCCAAGTGCTCATCTGGGAAGTCTAGTTCAAAGGTCTCAGAGTCATCCATCGACCTGGATGTTAAGAATTCAGCAATCGCTCTACTTTTGATTACCTTGGTGGTGATGTACTGCACATTAAACTCTGATAATAAGATTAACCACCTGGAGAGTTTCCCTACCAGCGAAGGAGCCATATACAAGTACTTCATAGGGTCAACCTTGGAGATTGCCTGTACTTGGTATGACTGGAAGTAGTGCCTGAGTTTCTTAGTGAACCAGACCATAGCCATGCATAGCTTCTTAATAGTGTTGTACTTACATTCTATTAGCAATAGCTTCTTACTCAAGTAGTAAACAGCATGCTCAACTCCGGTGTCATTCTCTTGAGCCATCATAGCGCCCACTGAGTCCTTTTTTAAGGCCAAATAGAGTAGTAATGGTTTTCTTGGCTAAGGTGGTTGCAAGATCGGTGGGCTAGAGAGGTAATGCTTCACCCTCTTAAATGCAAACTGGCAGTTCTCATTCCAAACCATAGGTTGGTTCTTCCTCAAAAGCTTGAAGATAGGCTTACACATGGTAGTGAGCTTGGTGATGAATCTACTGATGTACTGGAGCTGTCCTAGGAACCCCCTAACTTCTGTTTCAGTTTTAGGAATAAGCATCTTTATGATTAACTTTACCTTATTAGGATCCACTTCAATACCCCTTTGACTGACAATGTGACCTAACAGCTTGCCGGATGTCACCCCTAATGTGCATTTCTTTGGGTTAAGCCTGAGTCCATATTTCTCGATGCGCATGAGAAACCTGTCAAGAGCTGCCAGATGCTCTTCTCTAGTGGGAGATTTCACCATCATGTCATCTACATAGACTTCAACCTCTTTATGGATTAAATCATGCAATAGTGTTGTTATAGCTCGTTGGTAGGTAGCACCTGCATTCTTCAACCCAAAGGGCATGACCTTGTAATAATAGGTCCCCCATTCTATGATGAAAGTTGTCTTCACCTTGTCTGTAATTGCCATCAGGATCTGGTTGTACCTAGAGAATCCATCAGTGAAGGAATACATAGCGCTAGCAGTTGCACTATCGACTAGCACATTGATATGGGGTAAAGGAAAATCATCCTTTGGACATGCTTTGTTCAGATCCCTCTAGTCTATACAAACTCTGACTCTACCGTCTTTCTTGGGAACTGGAACCACATTGGCCAACCACTCTGGATAATCAACCACCTCAAGAAATTTGGCATCCAACTGCTTCTGGACATCTTCCTTGACCTTCTGTGCCCACTCTGGTCGGAGGTGTCGTAGTTTCTGCTTAACTGGCTTGAACCCTGGCTTGGTAGGAATTCTGTGTTTTACGATGGATCTGTCGACACCCGACATGTCTTTACAGCCTAGAGCAAAGGCTTTTATATGCTTTTTCAGCATGCTAATTATTTTTATTCTCTCTTCAAAGGTCAAGTTTGATGCAATATAGAGTAAACATGGCTTATCATTTGTGTTGATGTTAACATTTTCAATGCATGATGCGTTAATGTTAAAAATGCTCATGTTCATGCACAATGCCATCAGAATGCACATCGTAAACATAAGCAAAGTTATTCTTCATTGCATTATATTTATTTGGAATTACATCATCATCAAACAAAATAGAAATAGGGACATCAGTGTCCTCATACAGTAATTCCTTAAAAGTACTATCCACCAGCATGGCTATGTCTTCATAGACCTTTAGCAGTAGTAGGTCCTCCATGTCCAAGCTCTGCAGCTTGGCTCCCAATGCAGCGACTGTAGTGATTTCTGGCTCCAGGCAGCTGGTGGTGAGATCAGCAACATCACCAAAGATCTGGAAAGCATCATCAGGGCCGATGGTGTAGGAGGCAGCAGTGGATTTCTTGGTTACAGTCAAGGTTGATAGGTCATAAATATCACCGAAGATGGCAAACTGCTACTCAAAGAAATCATCCGAGTTAGGCAATTCAGGAGCATGATCATGTTGTGTCTCTCCTTGGATGAAGAGAACCATTTTTCACTCCTCTGGTTTGTCTGAAGTGTAAGGATCAAATCCAATGCAATATCTTTCTTCCCACATGGCTATAGGAATATCAAACTCTACTGGCTTTGCTGGTATCGGTCGAAACCCTTATCAGGCACAAAGTTCATTAGTTGCATCATCCTTTCTATGGTGGGACTCAGTTGGTACAAGTATGATTTAGGTTCTCTAATGATAACGATTTGAAACCCAGTCATGAGAGGGACATCTTTCTTGATGCAGGCTAGAGCAACCTCATCATTAGTGGCAATAATAACCACACCTTCATTGTGTGGAAACTTAATCTTCTGGTGCATGGTGGATGGCACACCTCCCAGGGGATGGAACCATGGTTGGCCCAATAGTAGCACAAATGACACCAGAATGTCTAGGACTATGAATTCTACCATTGATTTGATTGGCCTGATAGTGACAGTGGTAGTTAAAGTACTGGTAACTTCCCTTTTAGACTCATCATACACCCTGATGATAGTCTTGCATGGCTTTAAGTCTGAAAGCTAAACCCCAAGCTTGGGTAGTACCTTGAGAGGGCAAACATTGATGCCTAAACCATCATCCACTATGACATAGGGAGGGGAGAAGTTCATAATATTCACCCTGATGAAGAGTGCTTTGTTGTGACGGATTCCCTCAGCCAGTACATCAGCGTCAGAGAAAGTGATCATGCTGGATGGTAATTCTCGGTTTACCAGCTGACTCTTCAAGCTGAAGGTAGAAGCAGAGGGAGAGATCCTCATGCTCAAGAGTGCTTCAACGACGGCCCGTCGATGATGTTGGGAGGATAGCACCAAGTCCTAGATGCTGATATTAGCTTGCAACTTCTTCAGCTGCTTGACAATAACATTATCAGGCTGAGCAGCCTTATCAGCTAATTATAAAGCTGGAACATTGCTTATACCCACCTCATCCCTAGTGGGCTTAGCCTTGGTTGGCTTTTTAAGAGCTTCTGGCTTCTTCTTGAGGTCGAGAGGAGTGAACACCTTACCGCTACAAGTCATATTGCGAACTTGAGAGGACATCTTATTGGCACCTAACCCTTTCTACTACTTGGGCGGTTTTAGTACTAGCTTGTTTACCTTGGGGGTCTCGACCAACTTGCCCTTTTTTGAAGCCTATGCTTCTGATGATTCTGGCTTGGAGGAATCTTAAGTAGCTATAGACTCATCCTCTGAACTATCGTACCATATATCAATAGCACCAATGTCAAACCCACCACCAAGTTGGAAGGTAATAGCAGGCAATTGAGCAATCCCCTTACTCCTAAGAGGAGAAAAGGAGTTCAGAACCAGGGATTCTGGCAACCCTGATTAGAGTATATAGGTGCAGTTGACTTTGTGGTAGTTTGGCAATGGGTTTATTGTAGTTGATGGTTTGGATTTTTTAGGGTCTTTGATCTCACCAAAGTCAATGAGATTTGAATGACCAGTCCAAGGGAGCCGCAGTCATCAGTGTTGTGGCCATGATGTTGGTGATAGTAGCAATAATTTTTGGTATCTACTGAGGCTGGGGGTGGCGTTTTAAAATTTGGGTCAAGTGGTTTGATGAGTTTGGCTTTAAGGATATGCCCAAAAACCTTGGAAAGTGGCATTCCAAGATCAGAGAACTTCCAAGATGGGGTAGTGTTTTGGAGTATGGCATTTTGTGTTTGTAGGGCGTTGATGTAGTATGGCTTTTGTTATGTTTGGGTGTATGTGGTGGTTTTGGGCTTCTAGAATGAAAGCTCATTTTTCTTACCCTAGATCTACTCAATGCATTGTCCCACAGAGTAGATGTCCTCAAAAGTGTGGAATATCTGATATTTCAGCTTATCCTGGTAGAGTGGTAGTGACCCCATGATAAGCTTATTAATCATGTCAGATTCAGATGGCTTCTATCTGATCAGTGTAGGTTTGTCCAGTGACTGAAGTAATCCATAAAAGATTCATTGGCTTTTTATTTAACTATTTCCAAATCCATTAAGGTTACATCAAATCAAGACGTGAACCCATATTATTTACAGAAGGTAGTATAGAGAGGCTTCCACTCGGTCGTGGTTGCCTTGTTTAGACTATGATACCAAGCTAGCATTGGTCCCTCCAATGAGATAAAGAAGAGCCAGACTATCTAATCATCCGACAGGTCTGTAGTGCTCATCAGCATAGTATAGGTCTTTAAATGGTTTTTTGGGTCCCCAACTCCGCTGTACTTGGGAATATCAAGGAGCTTGAACTTGGCAGGTAGCCCCTTGATAGCTCAGACTAAAAACTCATCAAATTCCAAATTAGACCCCATACCTTTGGTCTTCATGATGGTCTGCAGTTATTCTATCTTCTGCTCCAACACAGTGGTCTCAGACTTCTGAACATCATGCATATGGAGTGAGACATCATCATCAGTCTCCATGTCATACAGGTTGACACCCTTCCCCTTTTCCTTGATTGGAGCTGGTGGGGTGATGAATTCTACAAGACTGAGAGCCTCCCAGATCTGTTGTTACAGGAGAGTCTTGAAGTCATCATTCAAGAGCTTAGCCATAGATTGGTCGATGAGCTTGTGAACTATAGCAAGTGTGGCCTCATCCAGTGTTGAGGCAGCAGGGGTAGATGATGATGCAACATTCCTGGCATTCTGAGAGTCTGGTATTATTTTGTACATGACAGAAAGAGTTAGCATAGATGCATGAGTATTCATATGATGTTGTGTTTAATGTATGTGATGTGACACATAGAATGTATGCGTGACCTATGCTAAGAAATAATGCAATGTCATGGCTACAACAAAGTGAGTTAGCATGTGTATGCATGGGTGTGATGCATCACGTAGGATGTATGCATGTCCTATGTTAGGAAACATCTGACGTTATGGCTATAAAAGCAAAATTTATTAGGAGATTGCATGTATGCGTGTTTGGCAAAAAACATAAAATAGTTAGCGAACATGTAGCATACAGCAGCGCTCCCTTCCAACCTTGTACCTCTATGAGAATTGGTCAATTCAAATTCCCTTGTCCTAGGTGGGATACTAACACGGAGTTACACTGGGAACTCAAGGCACGATTCGCTCAATAAAGCAAGCAAAAGGGTTTATCGTTGCTTGATCATATAAGGGATTATAGCGAAAACCTAACAACATTTCAACCTAATCATATTGCAATGATAAGAGAATGTTGATGGAATTGGCATGAGGTTGTGCAACCAAACGGAATCATGAAAGGATTCCGACTCTTAGCAGAGCAATACGAGCATGATCATATTGTAATGATAAGAGTACACCCATGAAATAAGCATGAAGTTGTGCAACCATACGAAATCATGAAATGATTCTGACTCTTAGTATAGCAATACAAGGGAGGAAAATAGGCTGGGTCTATGCAAATCCACTGACATGATAGGGTAAAGATCCATATAGCATGCAATAAGGGTCCTAGTTTAGAATGTTGCTAGGCTTACTACATGGGCTTTTGTCCGGTTTTAAGAATAGGCTAAGGTCTCTCGCCACGTTGTCCACAACCTATCCAACCCAATGGAATCATTGATATAGGACTATACCTTGCATCTATCTGTCAGGAATCATCAACAGTTATCAGTACAGTGCAGTGAGTGGTGAAGGCAAATGTGCTTTCCTGAGGATCGAATGGAGTCCAAGGTACTCACTCACTCACAATCATTGGTTTGACATAAGACCAGGGTAGTGTGTGCAGACACGGACTGGTGTTATGATGCATTCAATTAATCCAATTATGATGGGAAAATTGATATGGAAACTCTTAGATGCCACCACTCTTTCGCTATGATGTCCCCAGTGGAGTCGCCACTGTGAGTGCCAGTTTCTGCAGAGCCTAGAGTGAGGCTTACAATGCTCACGGACCGGGGACCGTATTTGGAGCAAAAGCATAGTCTTCCTGAGGGGTTCCCTTGAGGAATGATACAGACTCAAAAGAGTCGCAAGGGAGTCACCACCTGATGGTTTTGGATTGGTCTAAGCAATCCATAGCATGAGTTCTAGTTAAACCCTTCACAGATTGGGTTTGGGTGGTAGAGATCTATTTCTATGAGTTTCCAAAATTGATTTTACCATTATAGTTGGAATTAATTATCCTAAGCAGGCAAGCATACAAGTGTATATGTAAGCACACAGCGCGACATGCAATTTGGCATTGCATGGTTGCACGTAGAATGGCATATAATACTATATGGCATTTGGATGACATGGCATATGCATGACATGTGAAGTAGCAATAAAATAACATGGCATATGCATGTCATGTGAAGATGAATGACATATCATATGCATGATATAGCAACTTAGCATGATATGTAAGCACAAAATCATGGCAAATAGCACGTATAGCGTAATACGTTAGCATTTTTAGCATTATAGAATGTATGGTGTATGCGTGGTATATAAAGTGAGTGGCATGGCATATGCAAGATAAATGACATAGCATATGCATAGTATGAGGAATGATGCAAAACATATCATGTGCATGACATGTGAAATGATGTATGACATATCATGTGCATGACATATGAAGTGGATGACATACCATATGCATGATATGTGAGATAGTATATAACATGACATATGCATGGAATGTGGGGAGGATGACGTACCATATGCATGGCATGTGATAATGAATGACATATCATATGCATGATATATGAGATGGCATATATGACATATCATGTGCATGACATGTAGAAGATGTGTTACATATCATGTGCATGACATGTGAAATGATGTATGACATATCATATGCATGACATGTGAAGTGGATGGCATACCATATGCATGATATGACATAGTGGATGACATACCATATGCATGATATGATATAGTATAGTGACATGGCTGTCACACCCTAATTTTGGACCGGCTTTGATTCGGATTGATTTCGAGTTGATTCTGGGCCATTTAGGGTTCTTTCGGACCATCCTGGGTCTTTTCAGAGCGGGCTAGGCCCGTTTAGGGTTCCATTTAGCACATGAGGGAAGATGTGCAATCGCATATGTCTCATTGCACGCCGCATATGATCATGTGTGATCGCATATGTTGTATTACACAACATACGTGATCGCGTATGTTTCCGAAGGCAGACCTAATTAAGCCCTAATCTGCCATTTGGCTAAAGGACCGGGATTTTTGGGAGCGAAACCCTAATTTCCTAGCAGCCGTTGGCAGCCGTCAAACACCTTTGGACACTCCAAAACTTAATTCTAATCAATCTAAGGCATTAGGATTAATCAAAACGCATTAAAATCAACTAGAATTAGGCGTTTTAACAACCTAAACTTGGATTTGGATCGGATTGGATTGCTATTCTCATTCCTTAACGTTTTGGAGAATCTACAAGAGGTAAATCAATTCCTTTTCATTGATTTTTGCATTGTTTTATTCACATAACATGATTTGAATTGTTATTTTATGCTATTTGTGATATTTATGCATGAATATGATTGAATAACATGTTGATTTTATGATTTACGCATGATTTTTACGTGTTTTGGCATGATTTTTTATGTGTTTTAATTCGTAGTTTCGCTTCATTTTTCATGCATTCTATCATGTGTGATCGCATATAATCATGTCAATATCATATGCGATCGCATATGATCATACTCGATCGCGTATGATCATTCCAATATCATACGCGATCACGTATGATCTTCATACAAAATTTGATTTTCTTGGTTTCCGCATCTTTTCCATGTTATTTTAGGCATGTTTCATAATTTGTTGATTGATTTCGTGTTTGATATTATTGCCATAATAGCTTTATGCCATATTTGATTTTGTTTCCTTTTAAGGCCTAATTGCTTGATTGATGTATTGCTATATTTGATTATTTGCATGATTTGTGATTGATTTGCATAATCTATGCCTCGATTTTTATGATTGATTTTATTACTATAGTTGCTTTTGTTTCCTTTTATGCATTTGATTTGAGTTTTGCAGATTAGGTAAAAACCCTAGCTGGAGGAGCTTGGTTTTGGAATGAACATTAGGCCAGGTCTGAGGCCCAGTCGCAAACGAGCCCAATTGGATCCCGAAGAGTGCAACTGGGCCTTGGGCTCGAAATTAGGGTTTTATTGTTTCTTTATATTCCTTTTTGGTTGGGTTGTATTTAAATACCCAAAGTCTTTTATTTTCCCGCTTTCTTTTATTTGGGTGGGTTGTATTTGCCCACATTTATTTTCCGCTTTTTATTTTCTGCATTTACTGCTTTATTTATGCTTTCTTTATGCTTTTATTACATGTGGTTGTTTCTTGTATGCCCTATGCCATGAAAAATACTCCAAATAAACTTGAACCTTAAGTGTGTGCTAGGAGCTTTCATTAAACTTAAACAAATGAGCATATTAAGATGGAATACAAATAGATTTGAAAATCCCGAACCCATACTCTGAAGAAACTAAGGTCGTTTTCAACTCTGGAAAA
>CANYBF010172649.1:0-13882 GCA_948192965.1 Dalechampia spathulata
CTTAATTAAAGGCATGAATTAAGTAATTGATTTAGTTAGATTATTTCCTATAGTTAGATTATTTCCTATATAGTTGTTTCCTATTTTTTCATGCTTAGTTTGTATATATATAGGCTGTATTTTGATGAGTTAAATAATGAAAGTATTATCACATAACAGAAATACATCTCAACAAAATGCTAGGGAGCTCAAAGGTGGGAATGATGCAATAACTTCAACCACATGAGAAATCATTACTCTGTAAAAGTTGAATTTTCTCTCTTTAATAGAAATTTCAATCAACCTTAACACAAGTGATGAGAAACATGTCAACCACATATACAGATAAAGGCCCCAAAATCCAGAAAAGTCTGCAACGACATTTGCATGTAAAAAGAGAATAACATCTTTTTAACTAGACATATGTTGGTCTTCACATATTGTCTTCGAAACTATGGTGTTTGAGAAACCAGATACCTAAGGTCATGGAATAACTAACCATCAAAATTAGTAACAAAAGCAGTAAATTTCAATGACTATAATGCAACACTACTTACAATCATAAACATCTAAAGAGAAATTACTATAGAAAATCAGACTCTTGCTGAGGAATAACAAAAATAGTGCACATATTCAAATAGAAACATAGGAACATGGAGCACCTCATCAACTCTGACATTATAAATTTGCACCGAAGAATCCTCCATGCCTATGGCAATAATGTTGTTATCCTGAGGATGAAATGCTAAAAATGTGGCTGCAGGAGGCGGGGACATAAATGTTGTCATGACCTAAGAAGTAGCAGAAGTTTGATTCAGTACCACCAAAATTGTATAAGAAATTATTAGCATAGCAAAACAAAATATAAATTTTTAATAATTGCCTCACTCAAAAGCTGCAAAGACTAACCTTGAATGTCATCATGTTGAATAAAGATACCTTCCCACCAGATGCAGACATGACGTAAGAATCATTTTTGGATAAAGCTATGCATGCAGCGGATTCTTCAGCTGGTTTACCATCACCTATATCATTAGTCATAGGAGTTCCACTAGGCGGCTGCCAAAGCTGTGGTGCAATGTATGCAGTAGCCTAAAAGATGTGCTGCCAACTATTAGACACCCAAATATCAAAGAGAAAATAGAGTTGCACATCAAAACACATGTACAGACCTTTCCAGATGGATTCCTCTCACTGCGTTGCCATTTCCAAAGTTTGTGAACAGCATTGGAGGTGAGGGCCAACAGAGCTAACCCAGAGTTGGTATAAATAAGACGCACAACCTAAAATCAAGGACTTGTTATTCTCATCTCTAAAACAAATAGAATAATGAACATGTAGATGCATCTGGACAATTACGGATCTGTTGTGAAATGTGGGACAGATAAAATCAGTATTATATACAAAAATGTCACAAGGATGAAGCAAGATAGAGGGAGCCCTACATACTAGATGTCCTAGGACAACACTCACCACTATTAAGTTACCCCTAGTAACCAAAAATGATGGAACAAACCTTACTGAAATCGAATAGTTATAACATCATAAATTCAGTTGCTTTCAATTCTATAATACATGGCAAAAATAACCAAGACGCACGGCAACTGGGTGGTTGTAAGGGGAATATCAACTACATGTACTCTTTTCTGCCCTTGCTATTTTAAATTAAATTCTATTGCCAAACAGTTCACATCAATCTATAGCTAACATGCACATGCACATGGCATATTTTTGCAACCAACAGTCTGAAGCACAAATTAATTTACCTGGCACTGTAGTGCAAGGTACATGTTCACAACATAATATAGTACTCCCCATTCTATTTTAACGTGTTGTTTGAAGTTTTACACATGGATATGGAGATCAATTAATAAAAAAAGTTTTTACAAAAATTCAATAGGATAGAGTAAAATAATGTCATCCTATAATTAATTCATTTTATTAATTCTCTCTTATTCACTAATAGGGAAGGGTACCAGAAGGGGAGGAAGGGAATTAATGGATCCCTGAAATTTGTGATGACAGTTAAATGTAAAAAGGGGAAAAAAATCTCTTAAGCAATACATTAAAAAAACAGAGCGAGTGTATATAATCTTGCAAAAGAGGAAAGCTTTTGTAAAGTTTAAACAATAACAATCAAGAAATTTCAAAAATAATTCAAAACCAACAAAGTCACGCAAGGGAGTAAATTAAAAAAGGTCATCAGATGCAAAAGCATTTGAAATAAGGTTTCAACTTAGAATTAGTCACTAAATTGTTAAACAACCTACCTTGCCATTTGCCACGGTATCAGGCAAATGCAGCGACTTCAGCTGAGATTGATCAACAATATCAGGTATTTTCCAGCTTCTTATCTTGTCTAATTCATCAGAAATTCGTGGCTTAACATCGACAAGCCTGCTACTGTCCATTGTTCCCTGCGTTGTTCACCATTAAATGCTTAGGACAACATGTAGCAAGAGCATTAGTCATTACCAACAGCGCAGAACCACAGAAAGCTTACGAAATTGTTAATGGACATAGAAGGTGGTATCCTATCTGCACGTTCCAGTACAGGAGCAATGCCAGAAGAAACATTTGTCACAGGCCCTAGCGCAGCAACAATAAGAGGCTGCAATGTAGGTGGCAAGATGAAGCATAACAAACTCACTAGGGAAAAGAATGTTCAGAAGGAAATTATGAAACATCATATAATTGAAGAGTTAATGTCAGAAGATATGGATTGGAATAACACTATCCTCATCAATCTAGCAGAGAACAATATTTTTAAGGAATCAAACAGTCGTTAATGAAATGAAGGGTTGGGAATTCATGAGAATGAGCATAAACCAGTACAGCAAACGATAGATTTGTTGCAATATGAGAACCTTTCTGCCAGAAAAGATGAGGTAACATTCAGTGTACAGAAGCATGAGAGATTTTATATGTGAAACAAAGCAGAGAATTCTCCCTATGTCAAACACAATGAAGAATCATTGATATTGCTATGCAGTCTAAAGGAAGTAAACACAAACACAACCATGATATTGCCAGTTGCTAGACAAGGCCTATGGTTAAAGCCTTTGTCTTGGCACAAGTTTCTTTTTATCCCATGTATTCAACTTCCACGCATAAAGACCAGGCTGTTTCTTGAATAATATGACATGGTTCAGAAAGACAAAATAATGCATATAAAAGGCCAGCACAATACCTTAGAGTTGATGGGATCAGATGGGCTTCTGTTTTTATCAATAGCCCTGCTCTCCAGCATTCTTATCAGGCGTAGTCCATCACTATTGGCTAAAATCTTGATACCATTATCGCTAGTTGTGATGGCCAATAATGAACCTTCCTTGTTGAATCTCAGTCTTGGACTTGCCTGCAGCAAATAACATACTCAAATGAAAACTGCAATGGACTATACTTGCTCTTCAATACTCAGTACGGGGAAAGGGTTGGTCAAACACTAACAGGCAAGCCCCCATCTGCATCAATTGCTATCAACATGTTGGTATTATCCATATCCCAAAACTTAATCTGAAATTCATCACCAGCAGCTAAGAAACGGCTCCTTGTTGTATCAAACTGTACAACACCAGAAGAGCGTTTCCGAAAACCTGAATATGTCCGTTTGATAGTTCCTTCACTCTCATTCCACTCAACTAGATGAGATTCACCTTCTTTACTTGTTCCGCATGAGAAAAGCCTGCAGACATAGAACATACATCTTATGTATGGTCCCAATAATTACACTGGTATAAAAGTCAAAGAAACTGAAAGATAGGATGCATTGCTTTAGAAATGGCAACAAGCAAGCTTTCAAGTCATTCCAAATAGTCCCCATATGCCATGCAAGTAGTATGACATGCATTCATAACAAAAAAGAGTTCTATTATACGTGCATGTTTTGAAAAGCTACCAGAGCCAAAAATAGAGTTCAACAAGACTGACTAACAAGTTTCTAGTATCATTTTGATCCCAAGAAACTTTGATCTGCATGGTATCATCAAAGGTCATGATTCACAAATGGAATGGGGAACATCAAATGTAAGGTAAGAAGAATTTCCTCCTGTAGGAAGAAGTTAGGGCATCATATAAAGTTTCTTGCTGGCTATGATAGTTCTTCAGGTTTCCAGTCCGCTCAAAGGTGATCCGACCATGTGTCCATGATCAACATGTACTCATCCCTTCTGAATTTTGTCTTGTATGCTAGAACCTAAAATCTAGATAGCTTCCAATCTCGATGATTCTCAATTTTTTTGGCATTATCCTAACAGTCCTAAGAATTGCCTACTAAATAAATATGTTGTCATAAACAATAAAGAAAAAAGTTCCTAATGCAGCTCATAACATTGGATACGATACCAACCAGGTGACCATGATATATAAAATTAAAAATAAAGGAGAAAAAGGAACTCATCTCAAAACCATTTCTTACCTAGTACCATCTGCACTATATGCCATCATGGTACACCAAAGTCCAGGAGCATCATAGTCCACTCTAGATCCCAAAGAATCATATAGCCAAGCTTTAATCTTTCCATCAATTGCAGTAGAAAATATGAACTGCAGATGTAGAGATAGTGAGTCAGATTCAGCAAAACCCAAAGTGATGGAGTTTACTGTTACTTGCCATATTCATGAAGATATATCACACCAAGCCAATGTGATCATGGAAAAATGAAAGGAACAGCCGTAAAACTTGATGACCAGTATCAATATACCTGGATATTTTCTTTGTAATGGGGGCAGACAGAATATACAGGAGTTTCATGGCCTTCAAATGTGTACTGTCTGCGTCCTGCGACAGCATCCCAAACCTGTGAAGTACTAAGAGACTTCATCATGCGGGAACCAAAATTTTCTTTTCAAGTCAAGAAACAGACTGGGAAATGCAGTCAATACCTTAATCGTCTTATCATCACCACATGTCACAATACATAGTTGCTTGTTGGGATGAGCAAATGCAATGTCATTAACACCACCAACATGGGCATCAATCTAAAAGATGAGCCAGGCTGTCAATTACACTCTAAATTATTACTATTATTCATGTAACATAACTGGGGATGCTAAATTCACCTCCAAATGCTGTCGCAATTCACCAGTAGGATTGTAAGCATAAATCTGCACAATATGTTTTGAAAATGCAACCCCTGGAAGAAGCCATATTGAATTAGAAACACAGTAGTCAATAAATGGGGAAAAAATCAAAAAGAGAACCAGGAATAAGCCAAGACTAATGTACCAAGCATAAGTCCATCTGGGCCCCAAACACAACGATTCACTGATATTCCAGGATCATTCAAAAGCGCCTTCTGTTAATAATGGAATAAATTAAAAATCAAAACCATTCTGTGAGGAGAGATAAATAAACTACTATTCCAAGCTTTCAACTCCATTTCTTCCAATGGCTTTTTACTTTCTTGCCGCATAAAGAACTACTCAGGTGATGTCGGAAAAAGGCAACAAAATGAAGATCAAATTACATTAGAAGGATTAGGGGTATATCAGTTCAACAATATGCAAGAAGGGTGAACCATAATATGATTCAAGCAAACCATACCTGCAGCGGCAAGGAAGCAGCTGTGAGCTCCCACATTTTAAAGGGTTTATGTGCTAACCTTTCCCGGGATCCAACTTCCCACAGGCCAATTTCACCGACATTTGTCCCAACTGCAGACATGATTAAAATTTAGTCATTGACATAATCATTATCAAGTTAGAGTTATATAAAGTCTCTGAAGTGTTATTCTGTGCATCTTCAAGAATCAACCTAGCAGAATAGTTTGTTGTTGTGGATGGAAGTCCATGCTCATTACATTAGATCCTTGATTAAGAGACCTCACAACAGTTTTGGGAAGATCATCCTGTGAATAAACATTGGGAGTATGTGCTACCCCAGAAAAGGACACCTAAAATAGAAGACCAACAGAAAATCAAAAACCACCAAAAATTAATGAAAAAATCAACATTTAAATAATCCACCATCAACATATTAAAAAAAATGGGCAAAAAAAGAACTATCTTTAATCCTGTATGTCCAGAACCTCATCAGACTGGCCAGCACGCATGCGTTTCATCAAGTGCTCTGAATCGGCTGATTGATAATCAATCCCAGTCATACCTGTAGGAGTTCTTGGGTGCTTTAAGAAGGCAGCTGCACAAATTCAGAAATTAGTGTACACTTTCAACAAGCACATATATAGTAACAATTTACAGCTCTATAATCATACAAAATAAAAATAATAATAATGCTAAAAAAAAGCAACACCTGCACTAGAAGGCTGCACAAGCCCAGGAGGGGCTGCTGCAACAGCAGGATGAGACAAAGAAGGATTATTGCTTGACATCCAACCAGCAATAGCACCAGGAGATGGGGAAACGACGGGCTGGAATGGCTGCAGGACAGCGGATATTAGAAGCATTCTTTTAGAAGCTTGCAACTGTGATGTGAGAAAATACATGTATAAAATACATACACCGTGAGCACCAATAGGAGGAAATGCACCAGCCTTAGGAATCTGTCCCACAATGGGGCTATTTGTGGGAGGGGGAGGACGAGCTCCATTAGCTGTAGTTGGAGAGCAAGAATGATCGGTGAAGAGTGTTTTAATATCAGGATTTGGACGAGGATTCTTGCAAAGCTGATGCTGCCAATTTAGACTGCAAATTTAAATAGAAAAATGAGCCTTTGAAAGCAACTTTCTGCGACTTAGCCAAAATCAAATTCTAGGTTTGAATTTTAACAATAACTTAATTACACAGCAAAACATCAAAAAAATATGTGCTGGAAATTCTATTCTACTAGCCAATGTTGTTTTACAATAAGCTCATAGAGGAACAACCTCTGGTTTATTAAAGTTCTCAGTCTAGAACTTTTGAAGGCTGGGAATGTAAGCTTGTCTCGAAACAGTGGATTTGCTTCAATAAGTTTTTTAAGCTCCACAAGCATGATATTTCTAGCAGATTTTGTATCTCCATATTTCGAAAGCTGCTCATTTTGCCTGATCACGTAACAGTGAGAATTTAATTAGCACAACCAAGCTATTGCACAAAACAACCATTAGTGTTAAAAAGGAACATACCTAAAATTATCAAGAGTAAGCAACTGCGTTATCTCCTTGAAGAGTTCTTCATTGAATGATGCAAAAACTTTAAGATCCTTGCAAAGAATCTCCACAGCCTTGGCTCGATCCTGTCTGATGTCAGGAACCAGAACACAAAAAAAAATAGCTCAGCTATACACTATTCCAGATAGAAGAAAATGTTTTATTAGCATTTCTCCATTGAAATGTAATCAAAGTACCAGCTCCACTTGCAATCAATTCATAAAAAGACACTCAAAATAACCAAATGGAAGACAACAATAAGACACACCAAAATTTTTAAACTCACCTATCAAGAGCTTCTAAATACTTCTGCTTCCTAATTTCAAAGAAGATCTTCATGGAGTATCGGTTGTCTTCAACCTTTGTGAACCCACACAGATATCGCTCAACCTCATCCCATTCACCGGCTTGAACTTGATCCTCAAAATGCTTCATATTGAAGAAAAAACCGGACTCTTGCTCTAATCTTAAAACACAAAGAATGGTAACACAAAAAAAAATAAAACGAAATTAGCAATGTGAGTTTAATTTCTTAACGCCTCATTTGGAAGATGGGAAAACTTGATGGGAAGTAGAATCATATTCACAGTTTTATTTGAATATGATAGGACTTGTTTAGCTTCACATTATGCAATTCTGTATTCAAGTATGGTCAATGCTGCTAAACATATACTGAATTGCCTTAAACTTCATAAATTTATGTATTCAGTCTGACCAAATTTTCTCATTATCCAAACAGAACCACCAACAGAATCGAAAGAACAAAAGGCAAAAAATAAACTTACTTATGAACTGTTTCCTTGAATTTCTCCTCATCCAAAAACTGTAATATCAGAAACACCAATTCCCTACTTAACGAAGACATTGTCCCCGGTGCCCCTAAACGCTCCAGTGCAACAGTTCAATGTTAAAGCCAAGGCACATCAAATTCCCAAACACCGACACAAAAATCCCTTGAAAGCCTCTTCAAATCCCAATGCTCCCCAATTTGATAAACAGCAAAAAACCCAAAATATATTTCTTCTTCAAACCACTTCCACTAGCTAAGAAAGTTGCTTCAAATCAGCCATCAAGCACCAACAACAGATAAAGGTAACTTCTTTTCCAAAATAACAACCACCCAATTCACCAAATAACCAAATAACTGTAAGAGACTCAAGATACCGGATAGAAAAAGGGAGAGAACCTCAAGCGAAGCAAGCTCACTTCACATAAACACCCGAGACGAGAACTAAACCCTAATTCTCATCAAAAGAAACGAGCTCAAAGTAAGCAGTAAAAGATTGATCAGTGTAAAAGGAGGATAATTCCAGAACAAATCACCATAAAAATGCGACCTTTACGAGTATTGATTTCCTTGGGTGAAGATCAAAAAAATTCACAAAGACCTTTAATGGTGACCGAGAAGCAGCAAAAATGGAGTCTTTCTATCTTGATTAGGGTTAGGGGTTCTCTTTGTTTCTTTCTTTCGTCCTTCCTTTACTCTTTTCTTTTTTTTTTGGTGGGTTTTTGAAGGCTTTTTGCAGCTCTTTTGGCAACAAACAACTCTCTCTTTCTTTCTCTCTTATTTTTATTTTGAAAATTCGCTCTTTCTAGCCTTCTTCGTCTACTCCTGTCTCTTTTTCTTTTTCTTAAATTCTTTATTTTATTTGTTTTTCAATTTTTAAATTGCAAATTTTGGCCTTTCACAATCTTAATGATGCTTATGGCAATCACTCACACTATTACTAATAAATATCATTTTTATTATATAATTTTTATCTAAATGATTGCCTTTTTTTATTAAAAATATAATATATGAAATTATTTTAAGAAGGATCTATATGCCTAAGTTGAGGCAACAAGTTTATTAATATATTCATTAATTCTACTTCCTTTTGCTAGACTTTGAGGATTCTTTTTTATTTTAGTTTTAATGAATTCTTAAAATTTTATCATATAATTTAGATAAAAAAATAAAAGTACAATATTTTTATAAATATTTATAATTTTATATTAATAATTAAAATTTTAAAAATATTTATATAATTATAAATTTATAAATTATATATTTAAAGTTTATTCTAACATAATACCTTCATATGAGATGTTACGCATGATTTGTGAAAAGTTATTTTCAACATTATAAAATAGAAAATTATAGCTAATTTTAGATTTAATATTTCTATAATATCTTTTTAAATTATAAAAATTATAAAATATTAAAATAATAGTAATTATTGCAAGAATTGATTTTGAGTGAAGAAGATAAGCTAAATTTCATAAGTGGATACAAATAAAGAGTATGGTTAGATTATTATAAATTCATATTTAAATTTCTCCAACTTTTAATTTTCTATTACTCCACATTAATCAAAATTTTTATTTATTCTCTCATTTGTATCCCTTTTGATTGTGGTATTGGAATTTAACATTTGATTTATTATTTTTATAATTTCCATTTTACATTATATATATATTAATTATTTTGACTTCTCATTTCCTTAATTGACTATATTTGATGATCTAATGAGTAATTTCTTCCTTCATTATGTTAATATGAAATTTAATAGTGTGAAATTTTTAAAATATTTAATGCACTTTTCAATTTTATATGCACACATATTTTAAATATATTTTAGTTTATATATATTATCATATGAGATTTTGATTCTTAAAGTGTATTTTATTTTATTTCTTGAACCATAAGTGTATTTAAGTTGATTGTATTGAAATTAATTTTATTTATGTTTAAGTAAATCAACATTATAAATTATATTTATCTTGAATTTTCATTTTTCTACAAGTTATATTAATATAATCTAATAAATTTTTTTAATTTTCTCATTTTTTTCCTAGTTATTTTAATAATAAATTTCATAATTAAAATTTTCAAAAATCATTGTAAATTTTAAATTATATTTAGGTGCATAAAATGAAAATTATTAAGATATAATCCACATAACAATATGAAATTATTTTCTACTGCCACATGTTTTACATATTCAATCGGATCATATACATATCCCTTCTATAAAATATAGATAATTGAAAGGATTTTAGAGATGCATGAAAGTTAGAATATTATAGAAAAAGAAAAATGATTTCAATTTTCTATTTAAAGAATAACTGCATGGATAATCTTATATTAATGATAATTGGCATTATCATTATCTTTTTTAATGCTTAAGTTATCTCTTTTAATCATATTTTTATGCATTTTGGATGCATACCTTAGTATATTAGATAGTATTTCATGCACTTTATATCATTTCATGTATCATACTCATATCTTATATACTTAGTATAATTTCATACATTTTCATACATATTTTACATAATTTTCAAAGATATTTCATGTAGCCTAGGAATTAGCTTTATTTAGATGGATTTTGCTAGCATATATTAAGTTTCTTAGGTGCTATTTTATAGTTAAATCATATTTTTAGGTCTTAGAACTTTAATTTCCTTATTTAAGCTTAGAAAATAGGATTTTTCATAGCATTGGCGAGTCATACATCACTCGTGTGTGCCATCCACGAGTTGTTTAAGACTCGGCCCCTTAGGATAAGCTCTTCTCCATCCTTGCCGAGCCATCCACGACTCGTGTACCACTCGGCCTTTTTAGTTTCCATTGCATATTTTCTTTACGAGCCATCCACGAGTCATGTATGCCATCCACGACTCATGTACCGCTTGCCCTCTCCTTTTATTAGATGCACTTCAATTCACTCGAACTCTACACGACTCGTATATGCCATACATGATTCATGTAGAGCATTTTATCTTAATTTTCACTCCTTTTTATGGCCATTTGATCATGAAATGGAGGGGAAAATGAATTGAGCAGTTAATAGAGGGAATAAGATGTGGGCTTAAGTCTGAGAGTGGGGATTCACTCACAGAATTTTAGAAAATTAGGTTATGATAGAATTAAGGTAAAGGAGAGAAAAAGGTGAATTAGGGTTTCTATAATTGAAATCTTCTAACTCTTTCTTGGATTTGCCTTTAATAGTTCTTCATCAAGACATTGAGGAGAGATACCGAATTGAGGAGGAATCGAGAAGAGCTTAAGCGAAGCAATAGCAGATTATCCAAGTTCTTCTTATTCTCCATTTATTTCTGTTTTAGTTTCAAACGTTTAATATGGTTGTATTTCCTTTTATTACATTCCTTTCCTTTATTAAAGTTTTAGTTATGATTTAGTAGTAGTAGTAGTAGACATGAGGTTTGGATGATTATGTAAACAATATTATTTCCTTTTCTATTAATAAATTGATGTTCTTTATGTTCTTGAGTTGTGTTTCATGTCATTATGTTCAATTGTTAGAATGGGTCCGTTTAACATGCGAATATTAATTAGTTATGTTAATCGCTTTGAAAGAAGAATTAACTTAACCGAACGAACTTAAGAACACCGAATGATAACTTCCTAGACATAGGAGTTAGTTAATTTGGAGGCATAAAATGTAAAAATAGGACGTAATCACTGAATATAATTTAGCAGTCACAAAAGTAGGGTGTTAACTTATTTTCAGTGGGTAAAACCTCTTTTGAAAGAAAGGATTTTACATTAATACATTGTTTTAAAGCTGACATTTGAATTGCTAACGAAAGGTCTTATTATGTTCATATTCATTCATCCCTATGTTTAATTATACATTATGTATACTTCATTAGTTAGTTTAGGATTTAGTTAATATAATAAACTTTATCTTATATTTGATTGATGAATTACCTGAATAATCGATGAAATTGATGTCTAGTACTTGATTACCATTGGTCCCTGTTAGACCCTAGGTTTTGAATGTTGTATCACGTGTGAGTCAATTTAAGTTATTTGCAATTTTCTAAGTGTTTTTGTATTTGGTATGGGCGTACCACTCTTGGTACGGGTGTACCAACTGTTGTATGTGAAGTGGTACGACCACACGGCTGGGCGTACCAAGTGTGTATTGTTTCATTGGTTTTGGTACGGGCGTACCATTGGTTGGTACGGCCGTACGTTAACTCGCAGGAATTTAGTTTGTCAGTAAATCTGTTTTGGTACGGGTGTACCATTGGTTGGTACGATCGTACGTTAACTCGCAGGAATTTAGTTTGTCAGTAAACCTGTTTCGGTATGGGCGTACCAATGGGTGGTATGGTCGTATGCGAACTCGCAGGAAAATTTGTTTGTCAGGAAACTTAGGTTGGTATGGGCGTACCAAGTGATGGTACGGCCGTACCACAGTTCCCTCGCATTTTCTAACGGCTAATTTTGAATCCGTACGGGCGTATAAATACTGTACAGCCGTACGCATCTTAAAAATTAGGTTTTAAAGTCTGAAAAATGGCTAGTTTCAAGAGAACCACTTTCATATCTTTTTAGCTAAGAAAAATACAATCACAGAGCATCTGTTCTTGAGCTATTCTCACCAGTTACAAGTAAGTTTTAAGCTTGTTTCCTAATTTGTTCTTTGTGTATTATTGTAATCATTGTGGGGTTCGTGTGAGATTAATCCATTGGGGATTATTGTATTTGAGTTGTTTGTAAGGATTGAAATTGTAAAGGTTAGAGTGTAAACCTTGAAAACATTGGGGATTGGATTCATTGGTGAATCCTTTATTGTAATTGATTGAGATTTTAGTGGAACCCTAAGTTGTGACTTAGGAGAAAGTGGACGTAGGCAAGAGTTAGCCGAACCACTATAAATCGCACGTGTTGCCAGCGCTTCCTCGGATTTCATGTACCATTTTTAATAATCATCATATAAATCACTATTCATGATTCTTACCTTAGCAGGATAAATGCTTATGCATATATACCATTTCATACATTTATTTAACCATTTTCAAGTGTCATCATCATCATCATCATCATCATCATGTATATGAATAATGTATATGTATGAGTATACATTTATGATATGCATTCTCCCTCATTTCAGTTCATTTCTTAAATATGCACATTTGCTGGGTCTTTCATTTATCATTTATTAGTGGTTCCAAAATCAAATCCCATTTAATACTTAGCTCTTGAATTTTCATTCTCTGCATATCATATTCTCTTTTTATTTTATTCTCGTAGGAATTTATAACATTTACCAAGTATAACTTATATAACATTTTTCTCATATCAAATCCTTTCTCTTCTCCTTATTTCACTATGAAATGTTATGCCATGTTCTGTGATTTATGCATTATGGATATGTCATGATTAACAAATATAATAACATATCTTAATTTAATTGTATAATGTTATTGTATTACTAAACCTTTGCCTCTTTGATCAATAAATGATCGAGGACTTTTAAACAAACTAGCACAAACCTTGTATGTCCTTTCCTTTATTAATATCCTTGGATGATTCGTGAGGTTTATCCACTGATTTACCTAATTCACAAATCAATATTTATCTTTTATTAATATATTTCATTTCATTATTAATCATTCTTATAATTACATACCATTATATTACTCAATCAAAAAATAATGTTATTCACTTATCATATCATAACATCATTTACGAAATCATATTAATATTTATAAAAGTATTTTCTGTTCCTTTTTACTTAACTAAAACTATATTTATTTTATTATTATTTTAGTAATACAGTTTATGACACTTTAATACATTTAAAGAGTAAACTTATTTAAATTTCTTGATAACATCTCATTTTATGATATTTCTGTTTATTACACCAAACAGTAACATCCCATGTGATTATATCTTTACTTATTTCTTATTTAATCACATAATCCATTAATTCAATAGTAATATAATAATACTGATTATTAAACAATTATCAAAATAATATCTTATTAAGTCTAATTTAAAATATAACCTGATT
>CANYBF010172670.1:0-12739 GCA_948192965.1 Dalechampia spathulata
ATCTCGACTTGGTACGGGTCTTCCGCGGCAAACTCCAGCTCTTTTTTGGTGTCTGTGTAGCTATTGTATAGGTTGTATGGCAGTAGTACTGTATGTGTATAGCTTTTGGTGGTTTTACTATACGCACGCACTTATTGTATAACGGGTTTTATATTAATGAAGTATGGGTTGCCTGTACTGTTTAATACCTTATGTATGCGTGTATGTATGAATGGATCCCGGGTATCACATGAACATCACGTGTTTCCGCAGGACAACCACCATTAGGCTTAGAGTGGGTCCCCATACGACGAGTTTACGATGTATCCCTGACGTAACAGGTATTGGTTCTCTTAGAGGGTCACTGTCTGTGTCGTGGGAGCATGTCTGCCTGGGTATGGGCTGGGTGTGACAAAACTAATCAGACCCCTATTCCTATCAGAAGATCCTTGAGGATATAAGGAATATAAGTTTCATCAGCTTTTAATGAACCTGATGAATCCTCAAGTTTTTTCAGAAGAAGATGAAGAAAATCTTATTATGATAGTGATACATATGACCCTAATTATTATCATCACAAACCTATCAGAGGCTAGGGAGATGGGACATAAAGTAAAAAGTAAAAGATTTCACATATTGGCCACTTGCTTTAATAAAGTAGTTTATCTTGTTATGTCAATGGATTGAAAAGTAGTTTATCTTGTTATGTTAGTAGATTGAATACTGGATTCTTATCCTTACAAGATAAGAATTCCATGTGTTAAGTTTTTATAAGCTAGCTAGATGTTTTATGCTTATCTAGTTCTCTACTTTCCACTATAAATATGAAGCCTTACCAAATATAAAGGCATAAGCTTTCAATAAATAAAATCTTTTGATTTTTATCTTATGAATTTCTAATTTCTCTCTCTTCTTCTTTCTTAAAATAATTTTCTTGTATGGGTTCTTTCTGATTATGATCCCTTTGTATATGATATGTTCTTCTTATTAAAATCAGATAGAGCTTTAGCTCACAAATCCTTCCCTAGTGATATAGTTATTGTTATTATAATAGTTCATCAATAAGTAGGAAACTCGGAACGGATTATTTATGCCATGGAGGCTTATTGTGGTTGTAAGGTTAAGCTTTTAATGAACTATTGTAATATATGGTAACTGTAGAGGTGATAATGGTATATTGGTTGGAAAATAGAGGTTGAGGACTATTGGTCTAAGAGAAGCTTGGCTTCTATTCCACTGGCTATAACGTCACATATCATTGCCTTTAGTTTGGTTTTAATAAGATGGGCAGCTCTCATCCTTTGCTCTTCTCTTGGACTAATAGTCCTCAACCTCTATTTACTAACCAATATACAATTACCACCTCTACAGTTATCATCTATTATAATAGTTCATTAAAAGCTTAACCCTACAACCATAACAAGCCTCCATGGCATAAACAGACCGTTCTAATTTTCCTACTTATTGATGAATTATTATAATAACAATAATTAGATCACTGGGTAAGGATCTATGAGCCAAAGCTCTGTCTGATTTTAATAAGAGAAACATATCATCCTTTGCTCTTCTCTTGGACTAATAGTCCTCAACCTCTATTTTCTAGCCAATATACAATTATCACCTCTACAGTTATCATCTATTATAATAGTTCATTAAAAGCTTAACCCTACAGCCATAACAAGCCTCCATGGCATAAACAGACCGTTCTAATTTTCCTACTTAGTGATGAACTATTATAATAACAATAATTAGATCACTGGGTAAGGATCTATGAGCCAAAGCTCTGTTTGATTTAAATCAACCATATTGTATACAAAGGGATTATGAGTTGGAAAGAACCCATGCAAAAAATTATTTTCAAAAAGAAGAGAGAGAAATTAGAAAGCCATAAGATAAGAAAGAGAAGATTTTATTTGTTGAAAGCTTATGCCTCTACATCTGGTGAGGCTTCATAATTATAGTGGAAAGTAAAGAACTAGATAAGCATAAAACAGCTAACTAGCTTATAAAAACTTAACACGTGGAATTCTTATCTTGTAAGGATAAGAATCCATTATTCAATCCACTAACATAACAAAACAAACTACTTTTCAATCCATTAACATAACAAGACAAACAACTTTATTAAAGCAAGTAGCCAACACATGGAATCTTTTACTTTTTGCTTTATATCCTATCTCCCTAGCCTCTAATAGGTTTGTGATGATAATAATTAAGGTCATCTGAGTCATTTATGTCACTATCATAATAGGATTTTCTTTATCTTCTTATGAAAAAGCTTGGGGATTCATCAAGTTCATTAAAAGTTGATGAAACTTATGTTTCTTATATCCTCATGGATCTTCTGATAGAAATAGGAGTCTGATCAGTTTCTTCAATTAATTGTGAGTCTTGGTACACTGGATCCATATGATCATATTATGTGGATATGTCAGGTAGAGAACTAGAGGGGCTAGCTTTTAATTCCTTGTAAAGATAAGTCATAGGGAATTCCTAATTGTTTAATTCATTGAACACATTAGCTATGTGGATGTGTCAGGTTGAGAACTAGAGGGGCTGGCTTCTGATTCCTTGTAAAGATAAGTCATAGGGAATTCCTAATTGTTTAATTCATTGAACACATTAGTCATTCTCTATAGTAAATCATAATCTACATCTGAGGCTTGATGCATTGGGGTTGGAAAAGATTTCCACAATGCTGTTAATTATTCTATGATATACTTGCCTTCATTAAGAATTCTGGATTCATATCTTTTATGAAAGTAGTAAACACCATAATATTTTTTTACCAATGAAAAATCAGGGTGTTTAAAAAGTTCTTCTGCTTTGATTTATTTTAAAAGAACATAAATCCAATTATTAGGTGATCTGAACCAGGTAATAAATGTCAATGCCAGGGTGTTTTTGTTTTCTTGGTTATGAAAAAATCAAAGAGTTTTAAGCAAAGGTAGTTCTATAGTTTTTTTGTAGAAAGTGGTCAAACACCACAAGAATCAGAGTTGATATTTAGTTTGAGGATAGGATTCATATATCCTTAGGATAAGGATCCAAGGAAAAATGGGATTGTATTATGTGGATTTGAAGAATTGAGAATAGTAAGTCATGAGTCTTCTATAAAAATATGAATTAACTTGAGATATGGGAAGATCCAAAGGTAGATATGGGTGATTTATTGGATTTTAATTTTGTACCATCATGATGCCTGGAAAGGATATGCAAGAAATGAGTATAACTAGAGGTGGGGCTGGTTTTGAAAGTTTGGAGAGGAAATCAGGGATAACATTAGTATTTCCCTTAATACGTCTAACTTCAAAATCATACCTGAAAAATCAATCTTTGAGCCGAAGGAGCTATTTAGTAGGAAGATACCTTCCTTTAAAATATAAGATCTTAAGGAAAATAGAATTGTCCATCCTGATGATGAAATGTCTAGATGCCAAGAAAAATTCAAATTTAAGGATACCAAACTTGACTATAAGGATTTCTTTGATATTGAAATGGTAGTGGAGTTCACTATCCTTGAATTGACTAGACGTATATTTGCATAAAGATTCTTTTCCATTATAAAGCTGAATCAGGACAGCTCCCCATGCTAAGTCACTAGCATCTGTCTCAAGAATGAGCATTGGTGGAGTTTTCTATTACAGATCTTTTAGTACATCAATAGCCTTAGTGTGATCTTGGGTCCACACAAGAGGATTCTTTTTTAAAAGTTGAGAGAGAATCCTTGTATATTGAGCTGCTTTAGGGATAAAGTCCCTAATATAGTTGATAATTCTAAGAAATTATTAGATTTGATGAACAAACAACCTATCATTAGGAAAATGACAAAGTTCTTGTACAAGATGGGGGCCAGGCTGATACATCCCATGTTTGATGTGTAATACAAGGAAATCAACTTCTTATAGTCCAATAAAGGACTTCTTCTTTGACAACATAATTCCAAAAGAATGAACTATTTTATGAAATTTGATAAGGAGGGCTTCATGTTCCTTGGTTGTCTTTAAGAAGAGGAGGATATCATCTATGTAGATGATATAGTATTCAACAAAGAGTTCGAACAATCTGTTCATGGCCTTTGAAAAATAGAAAGGGTGATCTTAAGGCCAAAAGGCATAACAGTCCATTGGTATTACGCATCAAGAATGCAGAAAGTTATCTTGTACTTATCCTCAAGTTTTATTCCCAATTACCAGAACCCGAATTTTAAATCAAACTTGGAGAAGTATTGGGCTTTTTTGAGATGGACTAATAGGGTTGAGATTTTTAAAATGGGGAATTTATCATCTGTCAAGAAATGGTTCAATGGTTTGTAATCTATGACAAGTCTTTTTTTCAATGAAGCTTTTCAAATCTTTTCTTAACATATAAAGCTTAACAAGCCCATTGAAGATTTTATGGGCTCAATGAGGCCTTGTTGAAGAAGCTCAATGCATTCAGCCCTTGCTAGTGCCAAATCAGTTGGAGACATACCAGGATGACTGACTTTTGTAGGGTTGACATCTTCATTGAGTTTAAAGGGGAGAGAAATGAAGAAGTCTAAATTTTTGTACAAGGATGAAGGGTGTTTGAAGGATAAATAAGAATTTAAACAACATGGAGTAAATAATTCCTTCATATATGCAAAATTTAGAGGAATATCAGAAATGAAGAAAAGACTAAGGACACTGTCTATGTAGGGCTTAAACTATCTTTTAAATTTGATCCTTGTGGGAAAGATTTGAAGTTTCTCCGTTAGGTGATAGACATCAAAGCCCACCAATAAATCCTTTTTGATTAGATAAGAGCCAATCAAATGAGTCCAAACAGTGCAGTTGGGAAAGAATTGCAATCCTACTTTATTTTTGGTAACCAAAGTAATTTGAAATCTTTTCCCATCTGCAGCAGTAAAGTACTTGATCTTCTCTTTCCAATAATCTTTGGGAAGAACATTTGGATTCATTATAGTACTGTAGGAACCTGTATCAAAGAAGGCTATAACATGGATAGGTTTATCAAATTTATAAGGAAGGACTTGAATAGAGACTAGGGGAACATGATAAGAGACTTTTGTAAAATTGACTTCTTTAGATAAAGTGTCTGATGAGTCAGTAGCTTTAAAAGAAACAGGGAAAGGAACATATAAGGATAAGGATAAGGATTAGACTGGTGTGGATATTTGACAAGGTGATGGTAATTTTGGAAAGTAGTAAGAAATATCAAAGAAAGAGATAAGGTCTGGAGATTTTGTTGGAGAAGGAGGACATAGGAGAAAATTTGGAGATATGGGAAATTCCAGGTCTAGAGGTTCCTGTTTTAGTTCAACAAGTTTATCAATTTTGTAAACACAATATGATTCTCCTTCTAATTCAGAGTCAGAACTTAAGTCCAAGAAAGGTATAGCAATGATGATATCAACTAAGGCTTCCTCTTGCTTAGAGAGGAGGGATTCAAGATCATGTTCTGATGAGTAATCATGAATAGAAGATTTGATGTGCTGAAGAAGAGTGACTATTCTTTTAGGCTTTTGCTTGAAATCTTTTATAAAATGGTCTTTCTTCCCACAAATAAAGCATCTATCAAAATTTCCTTTGGGCCTAGACTTTCTCCTGAACCATCATATTATTTTTGGAGAAAATCTTTTCTTTCTATGCTTCCTTTTGCTTGGGTCATATTTGAAGTGATGCCTTTTACGAGTTTCACAAGAATAGTTTCCTTCTTTGCATTTAATCTTTAGATAACTGCGATCACATGCTTTTTTGACTATAAGATCTTCTTTAGAGATCTTTTTGAAAAACATATGTTGTTCATATATCTTATCTATAGCAAATAAGGTGAACTGCCATATCTCACCAAGGGTAATTTGGCTAATGTCTCTTTTTGTATCTTGTAGCATTCTTTAAATCTTTGATTGAACTTCCTTTAGAAGAGAGGATACAAATGTATATTTAAGATTATCATCTTGTTGCCCATGTATCTAGTAGTAGAACTTAGACATCTCTACATAACATTTTTCAAGATCTTTATGATTATACGAGCATTATTTCCTATCAAAGTACTCTTGCTTGTTTTTTTTATGAAAGATTATCTCATAATTGCTCAAAAACTGTTGATGAATTACATTGAGTGCTTGGTCAATGGATGTAATTGATAAAAATTATATCTAAACATATTGAGACATTCCTTGGAACCATTCTCTAAGGGAACCAGTAAATCTGGAGGTGAATTTAGCAAGAACATTTTTAAGAGTTGCATCAGGATATATGAGTTGTAGATCTATCCATGCATTGAACTCAATAATCTAATCTCTCCACTTATGAGGTGAAAGATTATCAAATGTAAACCAAGGATCTGTGGATGGTTTGTAGGGATGATGTGTAGAATGATCACCTTCCATATTCTCTGATGTAACTTTAAGTTCTTCAACTACAAGATCTGTAGCTGTTTGTATTAAGACCTGAGACATGTCCATATTTTGGGAAGTGTTTGAAGAATCTTTAGAATCTATAGAGGATTCTAAATTAGATGAAGTCTGATGGTATGCCATAAACTGATATGGCATAGGTCTCTTATCTTTGGATTCTTTAGGTAGAACAGTGAAGGTATGAGGTGTTTGTGAAGTGGAAGGTCTCAAAGTTCTCTTGGGTAATGTTTTTGATAAGGTTAGAGACCATTGAGAATTATTTTTTGGGAACAGTAGTTGTTACCAAAGGGTATGATAGGATAGTGAAAGGGAAAAAAGAGGAAGGAGGTGGCTGGTGCATGTTCTTTTCAATCTCATTGAGTTGCCTTTAAAGCTGTCTAATCTCCTTTTTCTTTTTTACAAATAAAGGAGATGTCGAATTGGTGGATAATAATATCTTTAAGTCAACATCAAGTTGAGTAATCCTTTCTGATAAGGATGAATGCATTTTGTTTACTTCACTCTGAAAAGAGGAAAGTTGATGTACTATGTCTATCTTATTAAGGGCTCTATCCAGCTTACCATCTATCTTTTTCATATAGTAGTTTATGTAACAACATTCTGTGTCTGTTATATTAAGACTTCTTCAGAGGGAGATAAAGATCTCATATCTCCTAAAGACAGTACTATGATAGGAATCATATATAATGAAGTAACAATAAGTGTTTAAGTGTTATTGGTTCATTGTAAATGAGGAAATTCTTCTAATGACAACATCATGCACTCCTAAGAAGTGGAGTGAGATGTGAATATCTCAACTGAATAAGGACAAAATTTTAGTGCAGAAGGACAATCAAGGAGTCCTTCTTCTGCAAGAATCTCAAGGCATCTTTTGAGATAATCATCATCTATTAATGTATTTTATCTTGTTAAGCCAATCCATGGCTTATCATCATCATCCTTGTCATTATGATGGTGTCTTTTGAGAGAAGTCTACTTGCAACAAGTCAAGGGCCTTTTCTTTTGAGTCTCAATTTGCATGATTGAGACTTAAGCATCTATCATCCAATCATCATCTTCATCTTTGCACGAACAATCAGCATCACATATGTTGGGATCAACATCCCAGATGAAGCGGCCATAATTTCTTGTTGCATAGATCTCATAGCTAGTATGGCAAAAGCTATGGATAAGAGAGGGCATTTTACCTTTTTAGGGTAAAAATCATTCAAAATTACTATTTTGGTATAAAAGAAAAATTATTTCCGGTCTTGATATAAATTTTTGCTTGGCCGCCAGTCAAAGCAACGGTCGAATGATGTGGTATTTTCATGGCATTGTTGGCATGATATGGTGTGACATGGCAGAAGAGTGGGGGGAAAAGAAGATGGTCGCCGGTTATATCATCGGTCACGATGCAATCTCAAGGGTCCAATTTTTAAAAAATTATATTATATTATTATAAATTATATAATGATTTAGCAATTATGGATTAATGATTTAGTAATGATTATTTAATAAATATAAATATTTTATTGTATGATTTAGTAATTATGATTTTGATTTAGTAATATTATTAAAAAAATGGTATAATTATAATGTAATGATTAAAAAAGAGTAGGTGTAATTATTATGAAAAATTTATTAAATTTACAATTGAATAATTATAAAATTAAATTTATTAAATTTATTGATAATAATAATTATAATAAAAGTATTGTTTGAATAAAATATTACTCAATGTAATGATATTAATATTAATTATAATTAATATTAACATGAAGTAATACTAGTAAGAAAAATATAATTATTATTACTATTATTATTATAGTATAGAATAAGATTTTAATATTATAAAAATATAAGTAATATTGTAATATTATAATAAAATAAGAATATAATATTCTAAGGAATAATAATAATATTATAATAAAAATTATTATTAAAATTATAATAAAATGACAATATTATTATATTGTTATTATGAATGAAAATAATTATTATGATGTATGTAGTATGAGTAGTTGTAATAATTATTGTTTAGTAATAGTTTTTATTATTAATACTGATGTTGGTATTGTTTAATATATATATATATATAGGTAATATTATATTGTAGAAAAATTGATATAATTATTTCGTATTTTGAAATTGTTGTAATGTTAGTATTGTGTATTAGTTATATTATGACTATTTACAATAATTGTAATTAATTATTATAATTATTATTTATTGATTTAATAATTAATATGAATAATAATTATTATTATTTTTAATAAGTATATATTATTAATAGTTTTAAATAGAATTATGATTTATGTAATTAATTAGTAATTATTAGTGCTATTATGAAAAAATGATTAGTAGTGTATTTATTATTGATATTAATGTTATTATTAATACTTGTAATAATTATAATTATTATTATTGGTATAATGAACATAATGAACATTGAAATCATGTATTAATTTGAATATTTTGATGTTAGTGATTGAAGATAAGTAAGATAAGTTTAATAAGTAGTCATATTGGAATTGTATTTATAACTCAGTGTATATTATAAATTCATCGTATGACTCTAGACCCATTGTTTGTATTCATCATTCGTACAAAATCCAATTGCTGGAATCTGTACTAGCACAATACGACATTTTGACCAAGTAAGCTCATCGTGCTCGAAAAAGCAGTTGAGCAATCGTTGTCTAGAGAATTTAGGTAGCGAATGAGGTATAGTCTATTCATAGTCATATTGATGAAAGACTCTAACTGGACTATAGTATGCGGGAGCTCTCAATCCAGCGAGCAGGATACAATCAATATATGTTTCGACTGTCACATGTTGAATGTTCCATCATGAACAGGTCCATCAAATAGTACTCTCCGACATGGCTCCCATCTATTCGACCCATTCATCCGATGTCTACGTTTTAGCCTTGAGAAAGGTGTAACCTCTTCTAATATGTGATTGTGGACAATATCTTTGAGGATCACCTTGTGGCGGTGGTAAAATTTCTAACTTCTCATGAAGCCAAATCTAGGAATTTAATTGAAAAAAAATAAATGCGATGAATCACAAACATTGTAAAAGTGGCCATCTACAAGTAAGAAATGTGAGATGAGGAAAAAGCATGTAAAGACAAGTTATGTGACATACCTGGAGTAGTAGGATACTACCACTGAAGTGATCAGGCTATTGCAACTTAACTCTATCAATTCTAAGGATGGTCTCACCAATGATCATAGGAAAAGGCATTCGACCTTGCTCCATTTGATTGAAGATCGGTCCCAACATAACATCTCCATTACCGAATGGGTTGATGAAGAGGAATTGTGCTAACAATCCAAATGTAACAACTTTGAGCCATGAAGGGGAGGTTTAAGAGGTTGGTAACTTATAGCTATAAATCTGAAAGATTTTGGTCATATCTATGAACCCATCTGTAGTTAACAATGACGTTGTTGTATTAGAGCTGACATCAAATTCCCTGATGAGATATGAAATAACTTGATCGACAAGAAGTGGCATGGTTAACATTTCATGAATGTTGCATGAAATTCTGAGGATAGCAGCAAACTCCTCATAAAGTGGACATAGTTTTACATGTCTAAACCAAAACACATGGTATATTGGATCCCAAAAATGAAGTGTTGCATGTAGAAATGTATAGTTGATGGAGATTTGGTGCAATAACTTTACAGAATGGAGTCTGAATTGGCTAAGTTGATTCCATTGAGTATGTCCCCATTGACGGATGGTAGCATGGAATATAGACAATGATTGTTCAGTCATCTTAGACTCTTGAAAATAAGAGCAGCATTAATATAATAGTAGAATAATAAAAAGTTAATAGTAAAAATTATCATAATTTCTAGCATCATAGTTATGGTTATTGTTTCAGTTAACGTTAATGAGTTATATTATGTTAGTTAATATTGAGTTATATTGTATTATTTAAAATTTCATAATTGTTATATTGTGTTAGTTAATATACTTATATGATTTAAATAAGCTGTTATAACTTAAATGGAGGAAAAAAAGATCATCATAAGAGTAACATGAAATTAAAGTAGGTTTGACAACATAAACAAATGATAAAATATTATTACATTAAATAAGTTTTTACAACATGAAGAAAAAAGTAGATAGTAAAAAAAATTTAAGTGCCATAATTTCTTCTTCTTATTTTAGATCTAAGACCTATTTGCCTCCTAGCATTTCTACGATCTGTATCCATATGTACATAGTGATAATCATGTAAATAATGAACATCATTATCATCATCATTATCAACTTGATCATTTTGATCATCTCCATAATTAATAGGAATGCTAGCACTATGTGGAGTACTATAAGCTGAGTAAAAGTATTCAAGATATGGTCTCGGTTGTTATGAAGTCGGGGCAACAAACGGATAAGAATAACGATCAAGATTAGAGGTTAAGGTAGGGGAAATAGGCTGGTTTGATGGAAAAGATTATGTGGACCGTTGAGCAAATAATGGTGGGATGTATGAAGAAGATTATCCTTGTTGAAATTATAGTCGGATAAATAGAAAAGAGTATATGAATTGGGGGGATAATGGAAAGAAAAATGGAGCTGATAGCCCAACTCCAAAATTAGAAGGAAAAGATAGCCCTGATGGTCTAGGTTGATGATGTAAAGAAACAGGAGGTGGAATAGGATAACAGGATACAGTTGATGAAACTGGGACATCTTGATATTGATGATGATGTTGACTCCTACATTATGAAGAACTAGGTCTATCTGAGTAATCAGCAAGAGCATATGGATAGTTAACCGATGTAGGCATTGATTCAGAAGGAGGCATTATTGTCAGGTGACATTATTCTCATAAGGCTACCTGACCACTATGACCAAGCTATTGAGCTAATTACAATCGAGAACTTAATGAAATATGCTTGAGGACATTAGCTTACATATATAACAATGAAAAATAAGTTAGTAAATGAGATGTATAACATGCAATTACAAATATAAGAGTTATAGGGTTAAATGTTTACAAAAGCTCTAAATTGTGCACCCCAAGATGTGATCCACCTTCTCGTAACTCTATTGTACCATTCCATATATTTAGAATGGTAATGCATTTATGAAGAAGCAATATGAGCTTCAACAATTCATTGCATGTGATTTTCCCACAATGCTATCCATCTTAAATATCATTCCACCCAATTGACACATACAATATGCAAGTCATACTGATGTAAATCTTCAGTCTATAAGGGGGACGAGGGATGGGCTGAGCTAGTCCAAACTGATAGAGGACCCTATCAATTTGGTGCCACTCAATTATATAAATATATAACATTGGAACAACTGACCTCCAAATATGCTAGCCTTATAAGCATTAAGTAGGTAGAGCATCCAGAATGTCCTATTGATAGGGCTCTCATATTATCTGAAAAAGCATATAATTAGTTTATCATATACATACACATATATAGAATATTAGATATGTGTAAAAGATTTTTGAAATACATACATTATCTACCCGTAAAATATTGAACCATAACTGTATGTTAGAGATAACATGGGTATGAATCTCTGTAACGGTCCTGGTACTCATCTACCTATATTATAATGGATAAGACATATAAATTATGGATGAATGAAAAGTTAATAATAAAATTTGAATGAATGATGTTAATGGAATTGTACCTTCTACCATAAGGAGCATTTAGAGGAAGAGGATTTAGATTAATTGTGGGAGCTACAAATGGAAATCTCTCCCATGCCCATATCTACAAGAGAAATAATAGACTAGAGATTTGTGCGGCTAATGGATATCTACATAAGTCATAAAGGTCTCGGTACAAATACACCAAACATGTTGAACCGTAACTATAGTTTCCTACAATGTCGAGATCATCCAAGAATTATAGGAAAAATAAGCTCATTGTACCAGTACTTATTGGAGAAAAGATTTGGCCACATAATAATCCTAAAATAGTTGATCTAGCATGGTTATACACGATTCCAATAACAGCATCCTCAGGGAGTTGATTGAATTCTTGGATAAGCTAACTTTGCTTCAATTTTGATCCCCTTCTATGTGTATTCGGTGGAATAACCTCAAGTAATCATGCATATACATTCTAGTTACTGTCAAGTTGGCCAATCAGAGGTCGACCATCAATAAGAAGTGCTGTAATTATGGCAACAACTTGCAATATCATCGTGCACCGCCTTTGGTAAATGGAATGTATGAGTTTCATGTGTCACACCCCAGCCCATACCTGGAGGAACATGCTCCCGTAGCATACGCAACGACCGTCCCTTGGGAAAGCCGCCACGTACCCTACCAGGGATACGTCCTATTTTCGACCTTTAGACATTCGTATGGGTACAAAACCTGC
>CANYBF010172699.1:0-17520 GCA_948192965.1 Dalechampia spathulata
TGGTACGGCCGTACGCGAACTCGCAGGAAAATTTGTTATCAGTAAAATCTGTTTGGTACGGACGTACCAAGTGATGGTACAACCGTACCATATTTCCCTCGCGTTTTCCAACGGCTAGTTTTGAATTCGTACGGGCATACAAGAGATGGTACGGCCGTACGCGTAGTAAAAATTAGGTTTTTAAGTCTGCAAAACGGCTAGTTTTTATATAACAACTTTCATATACTTTGAGCTAACGAAAATTCATCTGCAGAGCTTTGATTTCTGAGCTAGTATCTTCGTCTACAAGTAAGATTTAAGCTTGTATTTATATTTCCTCTTTGTATTGTATTTGGGATTGGTGTGTGTATAATCCATTGGGGATTATCTTTTGTTTGAGTGATTGTAAGGATTAATTGTTGTGAAGGTTTGAGTGTGATCCTTTGAAAACACTAGGGATTGGATTCACTTGTGAATCCATTTTTGTTGTAATTGATTGAGATTATAGTTGAACTCTAAGTAAGAGACTTAAGAGAAAGTGGACGTAGGCAAAGAGTTAGCCGAACCACTATAATCGCACGTGTTGCCATCTTCCGCGGGATTTCAATGATGTATTATCAAGACATATTTCAAGCTCAATAACAAATATCTTAGTAAAGAAGGATGACCTAAAAAAGAGAGAACCAACATATTTAAAAAATGTAGTCTACAAAAAGATTTTGCTATCAAATAGATAAATAAACATTTGCTCTCATTTTTTTTATAAATGAATGGATGAAAATATTATAAAAATAATATTTTAAATAAGTACATAATACTTAAATATCAAATATTAATTTAAAATTATATAAAATATTAAAATGGTAAAAATTTGAAAGTAAAATATAAAATTATTACAAATGATGGGTCAAAAAAATCATGCTAACCTGAAATGCACCTTATGAAACTCTATGAAACTCTAGTATATAGAAAGAGGGAGAACTAAATTTTTTTTTGTTTTTTTAACTTTTCATTTTTATCTTACTCTATTTCAAAGAGTAGTTGATGAGAAATTTACTTGTGCAAATAACTAGTTTCTTCTAGCTTGTATTGTTACTTTAATGATTGTCAATGTTAATCGAAGGATTCTTAATTTTTATCCATTTTACTTGATAACTGGTTTGTTTTCTTTAATCTTTGCATATTTCATCACGCTTGTGTATTTATTTACTTTCTTGTTTGTGAGAATTTACTTTTCTAGATTGTTTGTCAAATGTCTTGGCGTTCTTCAATTTGCAGCGAAGGTTGACGATTTTATTTTGCCTTCTGCTTGCAGATTTTATCATGATGTGCCCTCAGTTGTTCATAAATTATAAGTTAAAATTTGCGGCTCACATTCCACAGGGCAGATGATGTATAAGTTTCTCAATACAATCATTGATGATGTCTTTGCCTTTGTTGTCAAAATGCCAACTCTATGAAAAGGTTCTATAGGTTATTATAGTGGTTTAATATTTTCTGTTCTTTGAATTATATCATGTTTTTCATTCCTACAAGTATTTGAGGTTGTTTGCTGCGTTTTATCCTGAATTGTTTCATTCTTACTGGTGATTTAGAAATACGTGGTAGTTGTGGGAGAAATGATGAAACTACCAAGAAAGGGTTGTGTTTGTTGGAACTAAGACGCCACGGGATGGCACACTGGGGTTCTTGTGGGCGAGTTGCATCCTTCAACCAGCATGAGGGAAATAACCCTCAAATTACGTCTTCCAATAACAAAAAAGAGCAAAAGGATGATGAAGAAAATGTCACATTAGCATCCTCAGTGTTATCTAAACTGCGAAAGCGGAAACACGTTAATTTCCGCCAACTTAAAGAAGCTAGACCTGCAAAAAGCCCAAATCAAATGCAAACAAAGACTTGTAAGCAAATTAAGCATGAAGATTCCATCACATGCAAAAATGAGAATTCTGCACATAGCAAAAAGGAGAATGTTGCAGACAGATGGTCCATGGAGAGGTGCAGTCTATATGATTATTCTTGTAGGTGGTACAAGTCTTGTTGAAATGTCACTTGATGCTTGATTGTATAAGGGTTTTTTTTTTTTTGGTAAAGGTCTAAGTTGGCAGAGAAACATATGTTGGAAGTTATGAAGGCTGAAGGGGCTGTGTTTGATAATCCTGTTTCCCAACCAGAACAGAGGGTGGTAGCTCGCAAATACATTGGTCATACTGGACTTTTGGACCACCTATTGAAACACATTGATGGTAAATTGGCACCAGGTGTCACTGAACAGATTCGCCGTTGTTACAACACCAAAGGAACAATGGAGTACTGGTTAGAGAGTGCAGACCTGGTAAAAGTTAGGCGTGAGGGTGGGCTGCCAGATCCAACTTCGATTCCTCCATGCGAGAAATAGTGGTGTTACCATTTGAGAGTTTGTTTCTGTTGGAGAACTGAATCTTCTTAAAAAGGAAGTTGCAGAATTAAGGAGGTAATTGTACCAAAATACTAGAATTACCAAGTTTCCTTTATTCTCCCAGGTATCTAAATGCTGCTTTATATAGGAATATGGATGAGCTATCATTGAAGAATCAAGAGCACAATCTTGTTAATCCAATTGAGGTGAATACTGAATAATAGTAGGTATAGCATGCTGCAATTGTAATGACTAAGGTTGTTTGTTTAGTTTTTCCTTTCATAGGAGATGCTCAAGGAATTGATGAAATGGAGCAGACAGACTGATGAATGCCTGATGAAGATTTCAAGCTCCTTCAGTGGTATGCAGGAATCAAGGCAATGCTTCATTCTTTGGGTTATTTGTGTGTTATTTTTATGTTAGTAAAATGACGTTTGTTTCCAAGACTGAACCACGGCTTACCGAAGTTTCAAGTTCACCGAGTAGCATGCAGGCTCCAAACAATGCTCTACTTTCAGTCCAGTCTCTGAAAGATGGGAGGACTGGTTGGACAGTACCAACTTGGACAATATTCATGGGGAGGATTTATTTAAAGTGAACAAAAAATTGTTAATTAATATAAATTTTGATGAACTTTTATAATTATAAAATTGTCATCTATTTATAATATATGTAATATAATTTTTTCTGTAATGTATATCATAAATAACAATTTTTACATATTCATTAATAAATAAAATATATAAATTAATATTTATATTGAAATACTATACTTCTTTTAGTAATTTATTTTTAAGTTATATTTAAGAAAAAGATAAAAGCAATCAAATCAATTTCTAATTTTAATAAAATTGAAATAAAATTTTATTAAAGCATTAACAGAACCAGTTAAAATAAAAACTTCAAAAATAAAAAATGTTTTATGTCTAAAGAAACCTCAAAATCTCTCAATTGGGAGTACTCCATCTGATTATTTAATCCCTAACTTACTTAGCTTAATTGGAATACTATTTACATCAAATATTTAGTGTATCATGATATTCGATCCCATTAAATTTCATAATTTTGTCTTCTTTTTAAAACTCGATTCTATTGAATTCGTGTAAAAATCAAATGACATTAGATATGACTTGACCTAGGAAGATAATGAATTTGTTGATGATTCTATTTTTCACTTTTCTGGCGAGTTTCTCTCCTCCGTCTTCATTTGCATGCGAGTTTGCAGTCCTTCAACTGTGTTGCTACTTGCTACTTGTATTAGTCATGAATTGACATGTATTTATGAATTAACTGAGAAATTTATTTAGTTGCTTTTATGTTTTGTAAGTTGATATGGTTAAATTTCTGTTGGATTTTAATTGGATGTAGTCATGTGAACATCTTTTTCCATTAAACTCGTATTTTATTTTTGGTTCTATTATTATATAAGTGATTATCGATTCTTATTGACAAAAATGTTATTATTATATACTAAGCAGAACATAATTTAATTATCAAAAATAATAAGTATTATATAAAATATTTATTCTTATAATTTAAAATATATCATATTTATAAAATAAATATTATTAAAAATATGTATTCTTTTAATTTAAAATAAAATATGATTATATTTATCGATCACTAACTTTTATTTTTTAATTAAAACCACAAAATTCAATACATAATTATCTTTGCTTGTTTCCTGAAACATAAAGTTTGGACGCCATTTAAGATGCATAGAAAACCAAAAAGGAGCTAAGGTTCCTTTGGTTCACTCTGTAGTTCTCATGGACCTGCTCTCTCCCCCAAACTTCTTCTAAGCAAAATCTCCAAACCCTAAAACCAAATCATCCGTTCACCTACTCATTAAAATCTTCTCTCTTCATGGTACTTGGATGTTAAAATTTTCGTGATTTTCAGTCTTACTGACAGGTATTGTTTAATTTCCTTTCATTTGTTTTTTATTTCCCTTTTCTAATTAATTCATGATATCTATTTTTAACCTTTTCTTCCAATTATTATTTTTTTCTTTTTAATTTGAACCAAATAATCAATTCACCAGCTAATTAAAATCTCTCTCATCACAGCACTTGATGTCACAATTTCTATGATTTTCATCTGTTACTTGTTTCAAGTCTTATCGACAGGTATTTTTTAATTTCCTTTCATTTGTTTTTGATTTCTGTTTCAATTAATCTATCATTTGATGATGATCTCTTTTTTTTTAACTTTTTTTTTCCAATTATTATTGTTTTTCTTTTTAATTAGAACCCAATCATCAATTCACCAGCTAATTAAAATATCGTCTCTTCACAGTACTTGATGTCACACTTTCCGTGATTTTCCACTCTTAGTTTAGTTTTAGGTATTGTTTGGTTTCCTTTTATTTGTTTTTGATTTTGTTGTTTCAATTACTACGGTGATCTCTATTTTTTGCCTTTTTTTTTCCAATTATGCAATAAAATTTTAAATGTCACTATTATTCGATTTCAGCAAAAGTATAACTTCGAGTTTTATATGTTGTTTTGGAAGAATTATTATATGATATTTAAGTGTACAATTGATTTAATATTAACAATAATTATTTGTTGCTTTTCTAACAATCAATATTTTGTATGATTTTAAAGTTTTTTGACTTGGCTGCTTTACAACATTTTGCAACAATATTTCTTTAGTAGTTTGATGATTGCATAAAATTGGGGTTTTCAGGATGATTACTTATTGAAGTCGCACATCAATTCTTAAAAATGTTCAGAAGCAACAATATTGTGGCCAGGATTTTCGAGCGTCAAATTCGGTCTCCTCTTTCTGGAACTAGTGTACTACTCCTTTCTTTTATATATCTTCTACCTGCTAAACAATGATTACAATGATTTATGTACGATTCTTTTCACTTGATACTTTTATTTAATAATGTTGCATCTATTTGTTTGTTAAGTATTTTTCAAATGGTGCTTCTTAAATGTTTAGCAAAAATCTACCAAAGGAAAATAAAAACTTTCAAAGCTATAACTCTCTTATGATTCGCTGCTTAATAATTTGCATAGTTTGAATTGAAGCTATTCAATTATGCCCCAATTCTAGCCTTTAGTCACGAGGTGGCTGGTTGCAGGTTCACTATGCTAGGCAATTTTATGAGAACTTAGTTCCGAGTTATACGATATATGACATCGAGTGCCCAGACCACTCCTTCCGCAAATTCACTGATGATGGTCAGTACCTTATTAGTTTTAGCACAAGTCATCCAGAGCTCATTGTTTACAGACCAAAATGGTTGTCATATTCATGTAAAGGAGAAGATTGCAATCTTCCCTCTAGAGCAAAGAGGTTTGACAGCTTCTTCACCCAACTCTATTGTGTTTCACTTGCTCCCAACAATGAGGTTATATGCAAAGATTTCTTTCTTTATGTGGAAAGTTTTCAATTTGGTATTTTTGCTACATCTACTGCTCAATTTCATGATATGCCTGCAATTGGAGGAGCTATTCAGGGAGTCCCCTCCATAGAAAGGATTACTTTTCATCTTCTAAGGTATGCATCTTCTTGTATTTTTGGTTGTACAAGAATTTTCATTTTTGAATAGTTTGTTTTCTTGTCCCCAATTTGTGTTCTCTTATTTGAATAAGTAGATTAGAAGATGGGGCAATTCTGGATGAAAAGGCCTTTCAGAATGATTTTGTTAATTTGGCTCACAACATGGGTGTCTTCTTGTATGATGATTTACTGGCAATTATGTCGCTTCGTTATCAAACAATACATATCCTCCAAATTAGAGAATCTGGAAATCTCGTTGATGTTCGTGCTATAGGTGCATTTTGCCGTGAAGATGATGAGCTTTTTCTCCATTCCAATGCTCCGGTGAGTTGTCTTTGTTGTAATGCCTTGAGAAGACTGAGACAGTTGTAAATGCATCAAAATTTAGTGTATGCAACTTCCATATCACGTCTATGGTCTCTTGTAGCTCTTGGATGGAGTTTAAATTGGTTAGTGTACTTATTGGTATTTATCAATGCTGAAATCTCATTCCACTTCCCCTCTACTTTTGGAGACATGTAATTGAATAAAATCTAAGAAAGAAGTAAAAAAGGATTTGTAGAGTGCTCCAGAGCAATGACAATGAAGTTGAACTAACACATCATTTTGTTTTTCTTGCTTGAATTATTATCGTTTCATGCATTATTGCTTGTAAAATTGCAACTCTAATGAGGTTTCCTTTATATCCCTTTAAGATTTCCATTATCTTCTTTGTTATTGCATATTTTAAGGGCATGAGACCTTTTTTTATTCTATTATTTGGCTAGAAAGAACTTACTTTGTGATGCACTATATATGGAACTATTTATTGTTAAAAACCTTTTTAGTGATGATTTCAGTTGACAACTCTTTGATGCGCTATTAATTGCAGTGCATGTTAATTGCTGATAAAAGTAAAATCTATCAACCATCACAGAATCATGTTGAAAACAGTGTGCAGAATGCCCAACCAACTTCAGACAATTCTTTTCTGAGTGGCATCAAGCAACGGTTGCTTTCTTTCATTTTCAGAGGAATATGGAATGAAGACGAACATAAGAACTCGGTTTGTTATTTAGCTTTTCAAATCATGCTCTAGTTTCAAGTCTGAAGATATATTACACTGAATTTTGATAGACTAAGAAACTTTGAACTGAAACTAAGGGTTTAAAATAATGTTAGTCTGGGATATTTTTAAATTTGACAGTTAGTAAGTTCCCTTTGATTTGATCCAAGAGTAATTAGGTCAAAGATGGTGGCTAAAGACCTTATTTTGGTATGGCTTTAAATCTCTGTTAAAAGGTCAAAATGCACAAAACTCCTATTACTGTAGAATCTTTCCAGGAGAGTTAAATTCTTTAAAACTATTTCTTTCTAATGCGTTTTCACATTCTTCAACACTATTCAAGTCTTGTGAAGGATTTTCTGGTGGCAGAATCTAGATTTGTTTTTCTATTTATGTATCCTTTATGCATCCTCCAAAGAACAATCTGGTGACAAGAAGTGTTCTTAAATTTTTTGGTGCATCTTATAAATGGGCAGTTAAAGAAGTTACTAAATATGTTTATTTGTAGAATCTGAATGCTTTAATTGCACTTTTTTGCTTCATCAGAGGGTCCAATGCTTGAAGAAGAAGTTCTATTTCCATTTTCAAGATTATGTCGACTTGATTATGTGGAAGGTGCAAAAACAAACGCCCGATGAGTTTAAATATACATATCAACAGGAGTTAAACTACTTACTTGTAAATGATCCTTGAACAGGTACAGTTCCTGGATCGACACCATTTGCTAATCAAATTCGGTAGTGTAGATGGAGGGGTAAGACTGTTTCCTTTTTCTACTTTTTTATGATGTTGAAATAAGTTAAAGATCATTTGGTGGTAAAAAAAAAACGAAGAAAAGAAAAGTATTGTTTGTTATAGACTTATAGTGCTTTGACATTTTATGGACTGTCCGGGAACCATTTAACTTAAGTTTAGAAATTGTTTTATATGTTCCTAACAAGGACCAAAATTTTTTATGTAAAATATGCCTCTATATTTGTTGTTTTTAGCAGTAAAATGCCTAACTAGTTGATATCATTAACTTTTTGTATCCTAATATTTATTGTTAAATAAATTTTAAATAATATAATTATCCATTAAGCAATTCAAAATATTTGATATTCAAATAAATATTTTCAGAATGTAATATCTTACCTAAAAAAAATTATATGTTTATGTTCTGCATGCTGATGTGCACTTCTAACAAGGAAAAGGAATGAAATTAAACCAAAAGGTATCAACTTGTGTGAAAAGGAGTATCGTTACTCTTCTTGGTACAATAGGTGAAAAAATAGCATACTTCTCTCAAAAGCTCTTCATTTCTCACAAAAATTGGTGAGCGGGGTTAAGAAAATGAGTGGTGCTACTCTTCATGTATGAGACAGGACATCCTTTGAACTTATAGTCACTCCTACATTGTTCCAACAACCAAAAGATTTTTTTTCATATTTCTTTAATCATTTGTTCTGCAATAAGCATAAATTAGTTGAATTAGTTACTTCATGCGTAAAATAATTGCTTTCTCAATTCAGAAGTTTGAAACAATGGTCATAATCTATTTGTTGCTGAAGGTATCACGAAGTGCTGATCATCAACCTTCTTTCTTTGCTGTATATAACATGGATACGACTGAAATTATAGCGTTTTACCAGGTATATACCTGAGTCTTTGTTGCAAGTTCTCCATGAATTTTAGCAGGTTCCTAACATGCTTACTGTTATCTACTTCATACAGAATACTGCGGATGAGCTTTATCTCTTGTTTGAGCAGTTCTACGATCATTTCTTTGCAACATCAAGAAATTTATTATTCATGAACTTCATATCTTCTCATTCAAACAACATCCATGCTTTTGAGCAACTACAATCCATCAAGAATAAAGCGAGCAGTTTTTCACTGGTAAGTTATCATTCCATGCACTTTTGTGTTGGTTATTTCTGATTTATATACAGATGTTTCTCATCTTTTAACAACCCAATATGCTATGAATTCTGCAGTTTGTAAAGAAGATGTTGGCGTCTTTGCCATTCAGTTGTCAATCTCTGAATCCGTCACCCTATTTTGACCAATCTCTCTTTCGGTTTGATGACAAGGTTTGATACGGCACTATTACTTTATATTTTTGTTTTTTTTAATCTATTGTGCATGTGTAGCTATGCTAGTTGTTTATGTTCATTTTGCGTGAGGCATTGTTTTGACTTGATATCAGCACCTCCTCAATCGTAAGCCTTGCTAATCTGGGAGTAGGAACTTTCATAAATAAAGTTGCTTGTGTTCGTAGTATTAGTATACACATGGTGTAGGATGGTTTGAGATTAACTTTCCTACCTATCGATCAAAGTGCAGTGGAAAATCTGAACGGTAATATGAAAAATTCAGATCTGTTGTTGGTAGAAAATAAGGAAAAAAATAGCGTGTTGTTTAGTTGCGTAGGATTAGAAGTGTTTTTTGGAAAATTACTCTAAGAAAGTTAAAAATAAAATTTATTGTTTAGTTGATAATTTTTTTAAGATAGAAAATTTAAAAAATGGAAAACAAAAGTTCCCAAAACTACATACAAGTGTGTTAGCCCAAACTAATAACAGTATCCTCAGTTAAAAAAAAAAAATTTATAACAGTATCCTAAATGGAGTTGGTGCCCATCTTGCGTAAAATCAATTGATTTATGCTAAGCATCAATAACACACTCCACTTGTATACCGCAAATTCCTCGCATGTTTTCCTTGGAAGATTTTCCACAGTTTATAAAATAAGAGACGAAAATAATGTTTTCTATATCGACATTTATTATGGTAGCTTTTCTACTTAGCATTAATTATAATACCAAATATTTGTCAATTTGGCATTTAGTACAGTAGATGTTCTCCAAAATTCTCTCTTTTTTTAAGAAAATCAAAAACGAAAAAACTTTGAAAAAGAAAAATGTTGATAAGAATTTTCTACAACTAATCAAACCCTAGGAATTTCTTCTATGAGTCCCACCTAAAGGGAAAAGGAAAATCGAATCATATAAATTCTAAGCAAAGTTATTGGAAATCCGTTTTCACTGATGAGCAAAGCTATATCAAAAATCAACACAAGCTTAGTATTTATAGAATAATTTAATTCACACAACTAGGATTAGAAATCCTAAACTAAAAGAACTCCAATTTAAAACTAAATAAAATAGACTAAACCAATTCTAACTATTGAAAACTAGCCAAACTAAAACTCCTGAATACAATTAAAAATTATTGAGATCCTTTTGTTCCAGCAACCCTGAAAATTATAGAACACTCTTAAATCATAATAGTTAGAATTTCTGAAACAGGAACATTCTTAATGAACTTCCTGATCAGCCTCCCATCATCCCCTACATTTCGAATTGAGCATTTGAACCATGTTTTATATGTTGTTTATAATTTGCATCATTTCTCCCCGGCTCGAAAAGAACTCAACTATGTTGAGTTAAAGGCATGGATCGATCATAAAGATTAGGATCAAGCTTGTGAAACTCTTCTACAGTTGGTCATGTACAATCAGATGTCGACCAATCCATTGAACTAGAAACTTTTGATAACCTCCTCCCCTTTGTAGAAACCACTTGATGATCGACAATATCTTCTATTTGCTCCTTGAAACAAGGAACAGGAGGTAATTTGCCTATTTTATACCTCTAATTTTCATCATGTTAGTTATTACTTCCTAGTTTAACAAATATGTCAAACTTCCTAATCTGCAAGATATTTTGACAATCATATTAGTGGTTTTACCTATATGTACCATTTAATTTGTTCTGTTAACCTTATCTACTACTTTTTTATGGAGTACTCATTATTCGTACATTTAAAGATGTGAGGAAATCTAGGTTATGGTTTCATCATTTAGCCACTTTTGAACAAAATCATGTTCTAGCTTTATTGTACCATGTGGTCATGTAAGCTTTCTTGTTTCAGGGCTAGCTTTCTGGTACATGTTTGTTTGTCGACCAAACCTGTACCCTCTGAGTCCTGTTTTACCTTTTTATCGTTCTACTGTTGTAGCTCATATCTGCAACTGACCGACATCGTGCTTCAACGGACCACCCTATCAAATTCATTTCTAGGAGGCAACCCTGCGGCCTTAAATTTAAGATTAAGCCAGGTATTGTTCTCCGACGAAGACTTATTATAGCAAGATGGTCATTCACACGGTCTTCCGACTTCCTAGCATTTCGTACATGAACCATTGGTCATGCTGTTGTTGTCTTCTGCTGGATCATTTTAAATGCATAAATGAATTCTTTTCCTTTTACGGTTTAATATATTTATCTGTCTTTTAAATTTGAATTTTTAGCTCATTTTAGTGTCTGGTTAAGAATTTAAGTAGGTTTAGTCTGACCGTGAACTTTTTTCCAAGTAGGTCCTGAAGCTGGAAGTATAGATGGTCGAACCAAAAAGGTTTCGTCATTTCTTTTTCATCCATTTTTACCTCTAGCTCTCTCCATTCAACAGACGGCGTTCTTGCAGCCATCAGTGAATATACACTTCAGGGGTTGAAGATGATATTTCCATATTCTTGGCAATCTCCCGTTTGTATTCCAGCATTTTTAGAGATTATGATGAGCATAGAGTTATATAGGTTCCGCCATGCTACAAACCTTAGTTACTTCGGGTTTTATGCAACTATATTTATGATAATCCTAAGATTGCGAAAAACAAAAAGAAAGGGTTCAAATCAGTTTTTCAATATGAGGTAACAAAGTAAATTTTAACAAGTCAAAAGATGGGTACTAGACGTGCCAACTGGTGGTCCAGTCATATTCCACAAATTTCAGTCAAGATTCAAGGAAAACATCATTCAACGAGATCATAACTCAATTGTCATTTTCAGAACGAAGAACACATCGATATGTATTTATGACACAATCGGGTAACGAGGTTGATTTTCAAACCATAATTCCAATGACCAACTAGCCTTTGTTAAAATAATGCGACGAAAGGAAAGAATTATGAAAAGAGGCTTGAGGGTGCAATTTAGGGCTTAGGCTGTAATGGATCTATTAGATGCTTAGTACATATTATGTTGCTATTTAAAAAATGATGACTTAGAGGTGATTTTGTTCTATCGTTGCAGTCTTGACTTCTTCAAAGGACTAGTCAGGAGGAAACTGGAATCAAAAGTTCTTCCCACCTTCGACCATATACATGAACTCGACAGGGTGCTTTATGAACTTCACTTTTTGTTTCTTTTTGTTCAAAGTGATATACAGAAGTTGACAGTCAGTCAGTGTCACCGATGATATAACCATGTTTTCTGTTTACCTTGTGGAGGACAGTGTACTAAAACCAATGCTTAAACCGGGAAGGGTAACTATCAAAATAAGCACACTTTCTTGTTTAGTAATTTCAAATTATAATTATTCATTTAATATTTTAATGAAATGATTATTTAATTAAATCTCTATTACAATATTCCTGAAATCATTTTAAAAATTAAAAATATAATCAATAATGAAATTATTTTTTCTCATAATTAAAATAAAATTATAATAAGAAAAATATATTGAAATTGAACTTTTTAAGTAAAATAATTAATATTTTCTTGAATTAATGAAGTTGAAAATGAGTGGATTAATTTGGGATGGAGAGAATGTTTGTTTAATTCTCCGTAGACTACTGCCATAATCAATTTCCTTTCGATTATAATATCCAATGGGAGCACAAAGTCAATTACTTTGACCCTATTTTCCCCGCAAAGCCTTCTGATCATTGTGTTTCTTGTTGATCAGGACAACGAAAGCTTGACAGAAGCAAATTTTGGTTTAATTTAAAAAATTCGAAAACTCCAAAAAATCAAACTACATTAAAAATTCTTACTCATAATTGTTACTCTCAAATCAATTCTTATAATTTTACCCCCTTTTATATATTAAAAAAAAAAGGACTCATACATAATTTCACAAGTCATCATAATAAAATCAACATTAACTTATATTATTGTAAAATATAAATAATTTCTTATATAAAAAAATCAATATTTATATTGTAATTTTAAACCTAATAATAAACTATCATTTAATTTTTCAAAAATTAACATATTCAATACAATGATATAAATTAATATATTGGTTTAAATATTCAATAATATCTAATAATTGATTAAATTATAACAATTAATTTAGGTCCATGTTTGACGTTAATAATCTATTTTTGTAACGAGAAAAAGAAAGTGTTCATTTCTTTTTTTAAAATACAAGGAAAATGAGTAAAAATATCAATCAAGCATTGTTAGTTCAAAGTATTTCTGTTCTACTAAGTAATTCTGTGATTAATGTTATATACTTAGTTATCAAATACTGGAAAAGAGAGCTGAAACACACTTATTCAGATGCGGGCTCAGGCTTCTACTTTGGTGGCTTCCTGGATAATTTGATAGCATTGAAAATTATGACTTATTAATCCCGCAATTTGCAGTTTCTTTTCCAGAGGGTGCAATGTCAGCGTATTGGAATGCAGAGATTCCAGATGACAAGAGATTGCAGTTTGCTCTTCAGCAGATCCGTGGAATTGGGCATCAAAGAGCTCATCAAATCCTTGTTGGTTGGCTATATCATTCTAGTTAATGCGGTGACTCATCTATACATAGCTCTTCGCTTTACCTAAGTTTCGGCTTAGTTAGGAAGAGAGAATTGTTTTACACAACGCTACCAGGCTTGGCTTACGTTCCCGCAGGTTGTGGGGTTGGAGAATCTTTCTTACTGGGATGGATGCTTTCATTCAATGGGCAAGGCAGTGCTGGTACTCCACGCTTATTCAGAAGGTGTTCGGTCTACCGCACCTGCCAGCCATAGATATTCCCCGATTATTTTTATTGAAGGTACAAGCGAGATAGGAAGGACAGGGCCAGGCCGGGAACAGCAACTCCCCTACCCGCCGGTCCTTTGTTTGGCTGTTTTCCAAATTAAATTGTTTTTGAATAAAACAAGTGTGATAAAATGCCATTAATCATCCACAAATGCTGAAAAACATTAGATTTAAGAAGATGCTTTCAGCTTCAAAAACTGTACAAATGAAAAAAATACATACAACACACGTGATATTATTGTATTGCTAGCTACAAACGTAGCATGACTTTGCAGAATGTGCAATCGCTGTTCTAGCTTCAACTTGAGAATCGACGGTTGCATTCAAAACCACCACAGATCGATATCCAAATTATGACCAACATCAAACAAACAGCAGCATCAATCGAAAGGATAATCCTTACTTGCCGCCACCATTTCTTTCGAATGCTTTGAGCACCTGATCTGATTCTCATTGAACTCACCGAATTTTTCTGTAATGAAGTTGAAGACGCTGATCCACCATGGTTATTAGAATCCAATGATGTTGAATCTCCTTTAAGTCCTCTATCCATAGATTTTCTCTGCTCCTCCAACTCAATATCTCTCATTACAATTACATGATCTTTCAACTGCTTGTCCTGCTTGTTAGATTTTCCCAGCAAATGAGCTTTAGTAGAAATAAGAGTTTCAATTTCTCCATTCATGTCACTTGGTGATGGAGAGAGATCCATCTTTTCAGATGTTGAAGTTTCGGTGACCAGATCACTGCCAGTTTTGGACATACACTCCAACGAAGTGATCACTCGGCGAACCACAGGCAGTAACTGTTCCTGCATATTGATTGAACTCAATCCTGAAAAGCTTCCTCTTGGACCCTTTCTAGCAACCTTCCTAAATTCATCTCTCATATGCTCTAAGAACTTATGGACAAGTGGGTTTCCAAGACCTTTATCAACAAGGGCGAAATAAACATAACTATCTTCCATTGAAAACCCGAAAGTCCTCTTTCCAGTTGTCTCAAAATACCATTTGTGATATGAAGGAGTACTTTCCAATGACAAAGCTGCCAATTTCTCAATCTCATGATCTCCCCCAGTGTAAAAAATACAAGGTTGTATTACCTTTAGATACAGAACAATAGCAAACAGCATCTGGAATTGAATCCATTTTCAACTAAATTTTTACTAGAACTACCAATAAACTCCCAATTTCCGACTTCCTTATATTTCCTAGTCTCAACCACTTGATTAAACTACACAGCAAGCATTTTAGAATTAATTCTAATGTAAAACTGAATTGAAAAAAGAGAACTAACCCAACAAATTCTTGAAGATAAATGCAAAAATCAAGAAACTCATAGCCTCCAATATATACCAAGAGCCTTCAGAATCAAGAGAGAGTGGTTTACGCAAGAAAGAAGAATTCCCTAATGCCTCATCTCAAACACCACCGACATGATCAAACAAAAATAACATCTTTTTATTGCAACCTGCAATTAAATCACTATCACGTTACTAATTTCCTAGATTTGGCAAAAATCCAGTCAGAATAAAACTAGACTAACAAAAAAAAAAAAGCCGATAATACATATATATAGGATAAAAAACAACACGTCAAAGAGTCAACTCTGTAAGGTTAAACGTACCAAAATTTAGTACAAAACGCATTAACATGAAGTCAAAGATCAAGCCAAAAGAAGCTGGACAAAATGAAAAACCGAAATATGCATAGAAAGGATTGGAGTTTTTTCAAAAGGGGCAAAAAAAGATGGCTAAGATAATTCACGAGAGAGGATGAATGATGGTTCTCGATAATCAAGATTTTGAGGTTTATGAGGAAGACAAAGTGTATTGCTGAGGTATAGTTGTAGTTTTCTTGACCCAATCAACAGATTATTTTTGGAATTAACACAACACACTTTAAATTTACTTCAATACTATTAGTCGGTGACTCCGGTTTTACCACTAACAACTTTGAGTGCTTTTAGTATCTTTTTCATGCATAGGCTTTATTTGGCATGAAATTTTACGCTTGACATTTTCTCTTCAGAAAAAGAAAATCGAAAGCATGTAGCTTGTTTGAATAGGCTGGTGGGAAGTGAATTTCTAGCTTTTCACCTCTCAATAATTAAATGACTAATTATATAAATGATATATCTTATTTTATATTTTATAATATTTGATAGATATATTTTGTGATTATAAAATTTAATTATATTAAATTTTAAATTTATAATTTTTTATTTTACTAATTATGTCTTTTCAAATATATAATCACAATTGTAGTATAAATATCACAATTGTAGTATAAAAAATATCAATATCACAAAAATTAACGTGTTAACTAAAAACTAAAACTTAATTTTAAAACAACAAATTAAATAATTTAATTAAATTAGTTAAAACAATTACAAAATTAAATTAAATTTAAGATTTTTCTCTAGCACATTCCAAATAATAAGGTTGAAATGTTTAATTTAGTCTCAAATGATAATTAATGATAATCATATTTAATTAATTGATAATTAGGTGAATGTGGATAAATCGAAGTGTCACCAAGCTCCTTTTAAAGTCAAGTTAAATTTAACTCTACTCAAATTGTTCATTTGCTAATAAAATTATGTATGTCAAACCTAACACAAATTTAGTTAGCTTTGACTCGAGTCGAGTTAAGTGTCATGATTTTGATTCCAACATGACTTGAGTTAAGTGTCACATAATTTGAGTTAATTGAAAATAGCTAAAACATGTGAAATTAAGCTAATAAGACCTACAATAGTATAAATCAAAATATTCAAACATATAATTTAATAAATTAGATCATGATCAAAGATTATTATGCATAAAATACAATAAAATGATCATACTAATGTAAATTCTCATGATTATTGAAATAAAACATGCAAAATGTAAAGAAAATATTGAAATACTGAATAAATTATACTAAATGCAAAAGTTACGAAAATGCATGAAATATATGCGAAATGGGATGAGAATGTAGTAAATTTATATTAAATATTACAAAAATGAAGGTATTAAAACTATATATTTTCACTCACATTATTATTATCAAATATTTTTTAAAAATTTTATAAAAATAATGATTTTTTTATAGAAAATTGAATATTTTCAAAAATAATGAGTTTTTAGTTCAAGTAAATTTGAAATAAACCCATTTATAAATTAAGTAAATTTAAAGTAAGTGTAAAATTTTTAAAGCGCTATTTTTGTAAATTATTTTTAAAAATCTATCGTGTTTTAAAACTCTTAAAAAATTCGATAATATTATAAAATTTTTATTATTTTGATTCTGCTTGTTCCCTTTCTTCGCTTCAGAACCTATTGGTCGTCCTACACGGTGGTTTCATTACTCCAAGTGAAAGGGCTTAGTTGTTAAGGCACACTCATAGCTATACACAAACTGAACATTAAGTTATAGAGCAACAACATCATCATCTGTTTTAACAGTTAAGAAGAAGAGTTTCTGGATGTCAATATGGAGTCTACAGGTTCCAAGCAAGATAGAATGTAGAGAGGAAAGTCAATGCGGGAGATGAGGGAACATAGGAGAAAGCGTAGAGCACGTGATCTTACTGTATGAGACTGCTAAAAGAACTTGGTGTTGGGCACGATCGATATATTTTTGAAAAAAAATACAAAATTGAGCAAAATGGACACAGAAAATTTAACGTGGTTCACCCTTAATTTTGGGCTACGTCCACGGACAAAAACTCACAATAATTCTTCCACTATTACAAATAGTAGGTACACAAGGGATAAAATAAAATAGTGGCTCACA
>CANYBF010172768.1:0-17321 GCA_948192965.1 Dalechampia spathulata
TGAAATCGCACATATAGCTGATTTGATTGAACTGGGTGTTGATCACGTGGAGAAGAAACTTTCTCAGATGATTCTGGATAAGAAGTTTGCCGGGACTTTGGACCAAGGTGCTGGATGCCTCATCATTTTTGATGATCCCAAAACAGATGCAATCTACCCAGCAACGTTGGAGACGATTACCAATATTGGCAAGGTAGTTGATAGTCTATACGTGAGATCAGCCAAGATAATGGCTTAGAGGCAGCTACTTGTTCTTCCAAGTTTTCTCCTTGCAGTGCTCGGAAGACTACTCTGAAGGAATTTCTTTTTCTTTCTTCATATTAAAGCTGAATATGTTCTGCAATACATTTTTTCTGAATGCAAGGCTATCGGCCTCTTGAATCTTTCCATGACAGGCAGTGGTGATTTTTACGAGAAACACATTGGTAACATTTGTTTGCGGTCTCCGACTAGGGTTCGTCATTCAGACCTCACTGTCCTTGAATGGAGTCCTTTTAACCATCTACTGTTCATTTGCTTGTGTTTCTCTTTTCTTTGATTAATCTCCTCTACTGGAAGTATAATTAAGCTGCAGATTCATCCAATGCAAAATTTGTCTATATCAATTCCATAATTTTCATTTTATTTATCTACTCACTTAAAAATATATCTTTCTGATAACTAACATAGAATAAGTAATAAATAATAAATTTAAATTATAAAAAATCATCAATTAATAGAATAAAAAAATTACCACTAACTTTCTCTCTTTTCCTTCATATGCTTGCGATGTTACTCGGCACCCACCAAATCCATTTGCTTTCTTTGTTTTCCTTTCAATCAAACAGATGAATGTAGGAACGGAAAAAAAAAAACCATAAATAGAATCCACTTCTAGACTTGACAAACATAGTTTAAGAAGAAGATTAAAAAAAGAGAGAAACAGAGGTGCAGAATATTCAAAAGACAAATATTGTTCAAATATCCTCATCATCGAGAGGGAAAGAAGATTGGTTCTTGCATGTTAGTCATGTCGGTCTCTAGAAAAAGAGTTATATTCTCAATTAATTGGACAGTTCAGGGAAGGAATGGATGATCCAAAATCATAATTCTATAATTGAGGAGTTTATATGCTCCTCTATTCAAAATAGTTTCTTCTCCGAATTATATTAAAATTAACTATTTATTTTAATTTCTTAATTTTACTTTATTTTAATAATCGAAGAAAAAATTTAAGAAATTTAAATAAACAAAAAAAATCACTTTTTACATATTATCTTCCTTCTTGCAAGTTGCAATCTTTTTACTCTTATTTTTCATTTTTCTCAAGATAAATTCCAGTTAAAGGGAAAAATCGAAACAGAAATAAAAAGAGAGTAATTCAATCTAATATTGCAAACGTGTTTCTTAAAGACAAAACGCAGCGTTTCATAGATAAGCGTGGCAGAGAATATAGATTTGCCGTCTTTTTAACTTGACCACGAAGTCAAAATAAAAAAAAAACATAGCTCTCTCCTTCTCCTTCATTTCTAACCTATACAGTACGCATCGTCTCTTCTCCTTCTTTCTATCTTAAAAATGAGCGATGTATTCGAAGGATACGAGAGGCAGTACTGCGAACTTTCCGCTAATCTGTCGCGGAAATGCAACTCCACTTCTTTTCATCCCGTTTCAGGTACTCTCTGTGTTTCTCCCCCTTTTCTTCTTCCTCCTCCTCCTGTCTAATATAGCTTTTGCTTTGTTTATTTACGAAAACTGGTTATATCTTTGCAGAGGAGAAGATCGCTGAAATTCAATCTGGACTCGATGACTGTGATGCTTTGGTACTTTTCTGTTTCGCTTCTTTTAAGAGATTACTTTTGAGGTGTTTAATTGAATTGAAATTGATTTTTCGATTTTTATTGTGTGGATTTGATATGTTGGGGTTTAGATTCGGAAAATGGACCTAGAGGCGAGAAGTTTGCAACCAAGTGTTAAAGCTATGCTTCTCGCTAAATTAAGGGAATATAAGTCTGATCTCAATAATTTGAAAAGGGAATTTAAGAGATTGACCTCTGCTCAAGCTTCTCGTGATGATTTGTTGGATTCTGGCATGCCTGATGTGCACTCGGTAATTTCTTCTTCTTCTTTATTGCTACTACTACTATTGTTATTTGGGATATACGATTTCGCTAGCAGAGCCTAGAATTTTCGGTATTGTTGCTATTCTTGTGCATGTCTTTCTTTTTTTATTTCGAGGAAGTTAGATAAATCTGATATGAGGTTCATTTTTTATTTTAGCTGAATTGGGCCATCAATTGCTTGTTAAGAGTTATAGCTGGGAGACGAACTCTGCAAGTAATAATGACCTGCATGAATCAACTCACTTCACAGTAGTTAACGTAAAAGTGTTCTGTTCATGACTACCTGTTTGAATTGAGGTTTCTTTTCTTAAAAAAACTTGAAGTTCTATAAGGCTAGGTTGGATGGTAGAATTGGAATCAGAATTGAAACTGAGATTCTAATTTTAATTCTTAGATAATTAGAATTAAAATAAAAATTTTAATTCGTAAAGAATTAGAATTGATGAAAGTATAATTCTATTGTTTGTATTACATAAAAATTAGAATTAGAATTTAAATTCACTAGTATAACATAAAACTTATAATATCCTGACTCGGTCTTTGGAGCGCAATTCCCAATATTGCCTGGATCCTTGGTCCCAATGTCTGATTTTGAGACCCGAATCTTGGCCCTGTGCCCATGTCTAGGGTTTCGGTGTGTGGTGTCTGGCACCCGAGGTCCGGGTCCTAGCCTATAGTCATGAATCCAGGATTTGGTATCTAGGTGAGGAGGTTGGGATCCTGATGCTTAGATTCTGGGACTAGAGTCCATTGCCCAGGTTGTGACGTTAGGGTCTAGTGCCCAGTGTTCCGGCGTCCTGATGCTCAATTCCCAAGGTCTGTATTCTGGATTTCAGCTCTTGACACTTGGGTCTTGAATCCCAGATTGGATTCAGGAACTTAGTGTGTAATTGAAAATTATTATTCTAGAGTTGGATTTTAAAAAAATTGTTTTATGTGAATTTTAGCTGTTAATAATTCTAAGGAATTGGACTTAAAATTACAACTCCAATTATATAAATACACCAAACACAATTGAAATTTTAATTCTAGTATTGCACCAAACAATAGCATTGGAATTCAAAAAGCTAATACCAATTCTAAGCCCTAATTCCAAAATATCCAAATAGGACCTAAGGTTTTTTTAATCCACCTCCTCGATAGACAAGAAAGCAAATTTAGAAGGTAAGTTTTTAAAGTTTGAATTGATGGGTTGAGAAAGTTTTCTTTTTCCTGACACCTAATATGAGACAAAATTTTAAATTAAATGTTTATTTACATTTAATTCATCCCAAATAAAGTAAACTTGTAAACTCTGCCTTATTCTAAAAACCATATTTTTATTTACACCTTACTTTACAGTCATTTTTTCCCAAACAAGTATCCAAGGTACATGTACAAATTTTTCTCATTATTCTTGGTACCTTTTTCCTTTTGCATTTCTTTGTTACCGTTTGGTTTTACCGATTTGGTAAGTTGTTGGGCTTGTTTGAGTTGATATGACTTGGAAAATTTACACTGGAGATGTCTACCATGGTGGTTATTTTTTTGTGAATCTTGCTGAAATTTTAGTTGATTTGGAAATGATGGTTCAGGTTTCTGAAGATCAGAGAGAGAGAATGGCTATGTCAGTGGAGAGATTGAACCAATCAGGTGATAGAATTAAGGAGAGTAGAAGAACAATGTTGGAGACTGAAGAGCTTGGGATTTCTATTCTTGAAGATTTGCATCAACAGCGCCAAACTCTCCTGCATGCTCATGACAAGGTATTATCTCTACCACTGTACAAGTCAATATGTAGTTGATAGAGCTATGATACCTTTTTGTCCACTGTTCATTGGTGATATCTTTTTGGTCGTTTTTTAAAAATCTAATTCCACTTCTTTTTCTTATTTCCCTTTTCAGCTTCATGGAGTGGATGATGCCATTGACAAGAGTAAGAGAGTGTTGACTAGCATGTCAAGGAGAATAACCAAAAACAAGTGGATTCTTGGCTCAGTAATTGCTGCTCTTGTGCTTGCAATCATCTTTATTATCTCATTCAAGTTTTCACATCGTTAGTGTGATAAACATTTGGAATTGTTTGGTATTGCTTGCTATACTCTTTACTTAATGTGTATCTTGTATATAGAATCATCATCTGTCATTGCTGTTCCATTGAAACCATATCTGTTTGGCATTTCCTTTGTTGGCTTTAACGAGTAGTTATTGGTTCTATTTGTGCTTTGATGAAATTATATTCTGGTAAGAAAAATATCACATTTTTTGAACATCAAATGAAAAATTCATTCCTCAATACGAGAAGAAGTTGCATCCTGAAAATGATGGAAGAAATGGCTTTTTCCCAGGCCCATTTTCGCTGATAGATTTTATTGGACTGAAATGATTGGAGCATGCTTTCATCGTGTTGCCTTGAAGGTTGGTTTTCTATTATTATTTTAGTTTACATTCTCTTTGTTCTTATTCTTAAGCTAAACTTCGTTGTTTTACTTAGTTTTAGATCTTTATCTTTTACTTTTATCATCTTCAGAAACCTGCTTAGTAAATTCATAATTGATAATGGCGTGGTTATTTTACTGTTTATGTAAATATATAATTGTTACATGAACTAGTAATGAAACATTAAATTAATATTAAAATATATAATAATATGATATTTTATTGTAATGTGATTTTTTATTTAATTAAATATTATTTGTAAAGAGAATAGAAACTCTATATCATAGTTAAGTACGCAAGGATCTAATGCTTAAAAATTATAAAGTTTAGGAACTCAAAAAATCATTTTTCGTTATATTTACTTGTTTATTTATTAAAGAAGTTTTTAACTTGCAGGCTGCTAAAGAAACACCAATTCTAATCATCCAAACCCGAAATCAGAGCACGAGGACTGAAAATCGTGTGCATGAAAGTAAGAAGGTAAACCAACTCTGCGTTCCAATACACAAATAAAATGACGGTTATCCATCTGACGGTGATGTCTATTCGACTTTAATGAGTGAAGTAATTGAGGCACAATTAACAGCATTCTGCATTATAGAGCACGAAACGACTATACCAAGTAACGTCAGGTATGTCTAAAAGTCCTTCGCTTGATATAATTTGACCAATGTAGGCATGGAAGGCTTCCGGAAGAACCAACGTTCAGGTAGTGTAAAAGACATGCTAATCTATATATATGACACACGTGATGTGAAATTTTGAAGGACTAGCTTTAAGTATCCAACCCGTTACAATGGAACCACCTCAACGGATCAAAGTCTCAGCAGACATCTACGAGTATTAGGGGAACCGACCGACCATTTTTATAGTAAAGTTATTAATCGATTAACCGACTGAATATAAAATTCTTTAACCGATTCCTACCGTTTAACCAAACCGAATTGAACCGATATTGTATTCGATTAACCGGTTAACCGATTAACCGATCGTAATAATAAAAAAAATATAAAAAATTATACTATTTTTTAATTCAACCTTATAAATATGTTATAAATAAAAAAATTTATAAAAATTATGATAAATTAGCTATCTTTATATAAATTTTATTAATAATATTAGTTTATTTTTTAAAAATATAATATTTTAAATATATATAAAATAATATATATTATTATACATTCGGTTTGGTTAATTCGGTTAACCAATTGAAATTAACCGATTAACCGAAAATGAAAATATCATTAACCGAAATCAAACCGATAAAATATCGGTCGGTTAACCGAATCGAAAATTCGGTCGGTTAACCAAAGTATGCCCATCCCTAACGAGTATAAGTTATAAACTTGACACAGGTCTGAAAGATATAAAGTTTGATATCCTTCAAAACTAATACAAATTGGAATTTGGAGCAAGTTTGAAATTGCTGGTCAACAAAAAGACCAGTTTCATACTTCTGCTCTGAAAAATAGGTGAATAATTGCTTTCAAAACATACGTTCTAAAAAAATTAATCAATTCAACCAAAATTTTTATTACCAAAAACAATTCCAGAGAGGTCTTAAAAGAGGCCTGTACAAAGACTGGACAAGCAGAAGGACTGGAAGGCTTTTGAAACGCATCATATTTAATGCATCTAATAGATCATATCAATATGATCTAAATGATTATATATTAAATGTATAAAACTATTAGATAGTATTGTTGAATATTGAGGATCATAGATTTTGATTTTAATATTGGTAAAATATTTTTTATATTATTTAAGAATCAAGTTTGTTTGTAAATAAGTTGCTGCCCATTAAGGCATCGAAAAGTCTTAAGCCCAGGTACTTGGAGTACGCGCACTTCTGAAAGAGGTCAAGCGTCAAAATAAAAAAATAAATAGATTATAAATTAATTTTAGTGAAAAAATAATCATTTTTAAAAGTATTTGTAATTATGATTCTAATTTATCTTGAAACTTAAAATACTTTCAGTACATATTATGTTTTAAAATATTATTCATAATGCATGTTTTACAAACTGAATTTAATTACACATTATTATTTAATTACAAATGAATAATTGAGAAAAAAACAAAAATTAGAAGTAAACTAAAAAAAAATACTTATTATGAGAAAAAATACGAAAAATAAACACAATATTTTGAAACAATAGAACTGAAAAATATTTATACATTTACAAATTAAGAGAGTATTAAAAAATCAGAAAAAATAAAAAATAAATATATGAAATATAATAAATAATTTAAGTAAAACATACCATGATTGATATTATTATGCTAATTAAACAAAAGAAATAAAAATTTAAAGTAAATTGAATAAATAAATGAATAAGATAAAAAATTACAAAATATTAAAATAAAACATTACATACTAAAAAATATCCATAGATTTTAAAAGATCATGTCATTAGAAAAAAGAAAAGATAGAGAAAAAAGTAAAACCAACACTGAAAATATCAAAATGAAAGAAAACAAACAGCTCTGTTAACTAACCAAGTGAAGGAGGCAAGACAGCTACCAAGGCAAGAGTTAGAGCCAATACTGCTCGCAGTAGCCCCCACATAAACCACCCACGCCAAGGGTTCGCGCCACCTCCACAATTCAGGATTTCTTTGATTCTCTCTGATCAACTTAAATTCAAGTTTTTTTTGAAAAGTCCCTTTCAACAACTTTTTTTTTTGAAGTATGCGAAATTGGGTTTTTTTTATAAAAATATCGGAAGTTAAAAATTAAATCATTCAAAAATTATATTATAAGATTTTTAAAATCTTAATAAAAAAATATATTATAAAAGATTATATATATATATAATTTAAGATTTTTATAAAAATCTCATTTTAATAATAAATTTTATAAGTTTATTAGTTCTTATTTCTTTTATAAAAATATTAAAAAATTTAAAATTCATATCACAAGAAATTTTATTATAAAAATAATTTGCATATTCGTTAAAAATTTTATACTAATAAATTTTATAAATTATTTGTAATTAGTTAATATTTTATACTAATAATTTTTTTTATTTTCAATACTTTATCTCTTATCATTATCTTATCTTATGATCATTTAATTTTTTTAATATATGTTTTTATCCATCTTCTTCTTTTTCTCTCAATATTCTTTGGTTTTAATTTTTAATTTATCTTCTATTTCTTAATTTACACACTTACTTCGATATATTGAAAATTTTCATCAAAACTGTATGTATTATTTTACTTTAAATAGTATGTATTGTGTTTCAATTTATTTAAATTATAATAGTATTTTGAAATATCATCTTTTTATTTTTATTTAAATTCTTTTAGTTTACTTAACATGAATTAAGTCTTTTTTTTTTACCTTCATTAACTTTTTATATATAATATTTCAAAAAAATTTATAATAAAAATAATAAATTTTAATAAATATTTTATAATGTTTTAAGTTTTAATAAACATTTTTTAATATTTTAATAAATCATACTAAATTATTTGTAACTTTTTATTAAATCAATTGAATATTTGATTTTTTTATTTTAATAAATTGTATTTTTTAAGTTTTATTTTTATACTTTATATTTTGTAAAAATTTATGATGCTTGAAATAAATTTAGATAAACCTTTTGTAATCCTTTAATAAACTTAGGTAAACTATCCATAATTATTTGTGAAATTAAATGTATATGCAATATTCTTTATTTGAACATGTTGTATGTTTTTATTTTTATTTTTATATTCAATATTTTATAAAATTTATAGTATATAGATAAATTCAAGTAGATCTTTTGTAGTTCGTTTATAAACTTTTGTAACAGTTTAGTAAACTTAGGCAAATTATTTATAACCTCAAACTAGTTATATATCAAATATTTTTTATTTAAACGTGTTACATGTTTTAATTTTTATTTTTTATACTAAATATTTTAATTTAAATTAGTTGGATTTTTTAATTTTCATATATGATTGTTTCTATCAAAATTAAATTGATTTTAATTAATTAAAATAAATAAATAAATTATTAAATTAATTTATTTCATATTTTTGTTAATTAAATGATATTTAATATTTATGTTATTAATTAATTTAATAGCCATAAGTTAAATAGTTTTTATCAAAACTAGGTTAGATTTTAATTAATTTAAATAATTAAATAAATTAATTTTATATTTTATTAATCAAATGATATTTAGTAAATAAGTCATTAATTGATTTAATAGGCTTAATTTCCTAGAAATACATGATGGAGACAATTATTTTTTATTATGGAGAAAATTAAGAAAGTGGGTACGTGAGATGGATGCAGTTTTCGGCATTTGGGAATGATGGTTATAAGAAGGATAAATAGCAAAATGAAAAAGGGGAAAGGATCAATAATCAACTATTATGAAAATCACTCTGAAGTAAATTTCATTCTAGCACTTATTTTATCTAGCCTTTGTTTATTTTTATTTTTGTACAATCTTGCTTTAATTTCAATTGCCTTTTACTCATTCACAATACGTTCTTGTTTAGCATGATTTAATTTTCTAAACTTAATTCTCTGGTATAAGTAAATCGAAGATCCATGATTATTTTGATTAGGAGTTAGAAAACACACATAGTTTAAGGATACTAAAATTCTCTAGCATGCTTGCAACACATAAAATCATGCAAACATCTTTTTTGGCATGCCTGGTAGGATCCATTGATGATGCTACCAAGAACCAGAAGTAATTTGGAAAAAAAATTGCGTCTGAGTCTCAGAACTTGAAAGGGTCCATTGCCAATAAGGGTTTCAACTCTGATGAAATAAATTGACTAAGGGAAATTTCCCCAAGGTGTTGAAGTAGAGGCGACTGCACAAGCCTCCCCTATGATCATGCAGTCTTCAAGAGACAATATGGAGTTTGCCATGTAAGCATAGGTTGTAAGAGTTATCATAAAGGATATCATTTAAAAGCTCATCAAAGTGGTAATAACTACTATAGAAGAGCTTAAGAGAGTGATTAGATCATTAGATGATACTAATAAAATTTTGGAAAGTACTAATAAAACTCTTGAAACTACTTGTAAGGCAATTTCTATCAATGCATCAAGGAAAGTAGATGGGGTTGATTCCTCTAGGAGGAAACTCTCTCTAAAGAACTCGAGGGGTAAGGGAAAGTCCCTTAGGGCAATATTGAGGTTGGGAAAACATATAAACCACCATATAGGAGGGAGGAAATCCACATTTTCCTAAGAGGTAATCCTTCTGGAAGTCGTTAAACTATAGGCAGAATTCCAAACCAAAATCAATTTCATGGATATACTAGTCATATATCTCATCCTATCCACTGTGATGATACATGGTATATTCAAAGCATGAGGGCAGTGTAGAGGGGAGATCATTTCCTTCACCATAACCTATATCGTTAATGTTGACATTGTGAGGGAAGTGGTTTAAAAACTGTATGAACTTGATCTATGATAAATATGATGTTCAGAGTTTCATAAGTCATATTTTGATTTTGTAAACAGAGAGAATCCTTATCCTAAGGGTTATAGGATTTCTAATTTCTTCTTATTTACAAGAGAAGATGGGCAGTCAACTATTAAGCACATTATCAAGTTTACTATTCAATATGGTGAACTGGTAAATTATAAAAATTTTAACTTTTTTAAGTTGCATCTATTTCCTAACTCTTTGATAGGGGTAACTTTTACATAATTTTCAACATTGCCTAATAATTCAATATATTCTTGGCAGGAAATGAAAAGATAATTTCATACATAATTTTTTAGAGCTGAGCTGGAAGTTTATGTGGTAAAGTTATTTAGGCTGAGATAAAGGCTTATAAAATCTGCTGATTACTTTATTGTAAGGTTCAAAAATCTGAGAAATCGATGTAAGATTTTTCTGCTAAAAATAGAGTTTATGAAGATGGCTTAGTGTGAGCTAAACATTGAATCGAGGAAGAAATTTTAAGGAATGAAGTTTCATGATTTTTATGAGACGGCAGCAAAGGTGTCAGAATATGAGGAATTGTTAAAGGAAAAAAATCATAGAAGGAAGGCAACCATGGAGACCTATTGTCAAGAGGTCAATCATGACATGGTTGTAGTTGATCTGGTTTCCATTGGTTCATATGTTTGTCTGCTACTAATGAAGCCAACAGAGGAGAAGAAAAAGTCTCAACCTCACAACAATCAGTATTCATTTAATGTGGGAAAACAATGGAGATTTTTTATTTCCTCCTTAAGGAGAAGTTTATCAAATTACCAACTAATCATATCATTCCTAATAAGGAGGAACTTAATGGAAAATTATACTGTAAGTATCACCATTCATGAACACATTCAATTAATGCATGCTGGGGTTTTAAGAATGTGATACAGGATTGTATTGATAAAGGTATTATGAAGTTCTCTAATGGGAACAATGAATGCTACAACTATATATCTCAAGAAAGTGTTGAACAGAAAAGATATTGATATAAAAGAGAGGTTGCCCCTTAGAATTTTCCCCAGGCACGGATGGGCATCGAGGAATTTTGATGAAAAAATTGATGAGAAGATTAGGTGATTAGAAGACCAGTTGAGAGATCTCAAATTAGAGGTTGAAAGGAAGATGGTATATACTAAGATTTACAAAAAGAGATCAAATACAAGAATTACAGAAGATTTGAGCTAAAGTTTTAAAAGAACTAGTCCAGGTTTATAATTCCCCCAAACAGAGAGCAATGACAACTTCTTTGATATAAGAATTTTTCCCAGCCTTTGACTCATATGCAAAAAAGGAGGTTGCAAAGGAAGAACCTAATTGAGAAATACAAGGCTATGTGAATTCATAAATAAGGAAAAGACAGGGGGTAGTAAGGGGAAATCAAAGACTAGTGAACTTAGGGTAGAAGAGTAAAATCAAGAGAAGGATGTCAAACCTAAAGTGAAGTTTGGTAAGAAGTCGACAGAGGATGATATAGAGTCCATTGGGAGTAGTGAAGATGTAGGAGACACATTTATGATAGGTAATGCTCCTTTTTTTTGTACCACTTTCTTTTTGTATACACACCTGGGAAGAGGAAGTAGAGGCAGATAACCAAAATGAGAAAGTATACACACCTGAGGTGATAAAAGTGAACAAGCCTTCCATTTCTAATATAGTCAATGGAGTCACTATTTAAGCTAGAGGTCTAGGGGAGCTCAAACAAGAAGTGTTGGAAAAACCATTAGACAAGATGATAAGATACATTAAGTCATTTTATATTCAGGCACATCTCAATGGTAGACCAATTTTAAGAATCCTGGTTGACAATGGACCAGTTGTCAATATAATGCCTTCAAAGATACTTCAAACTTTGGAGAAATCTATTGAAGATATCATTTCAACTGATGTATTAGTATTTACTTTTACTGGAGAGTTAACCAGCATACTTGGAGTCTTGCTAGTGGAGATAACAATTGGAACAAAGATATCCTTGTCTACCTTCTTCAACAATTTCTCTAATTTTAGAAGGGAGATGATATGAAGGTAATCTGAGTAGACAATAAGTCTTTTGGTGCTTAGGTAGGCACAACTAAAGCAATATATTATAATATTGATTTGGACCGTATTAAATATATAGGGTAAAACAAAAGAGAAAATCTTAAGTTAGTGATGACAATAGGTACTGGCAGCAGGTTATAAATGGTTATAGTGACAAAAAATCAATGAAGATCATGTCATATAAAAGACCTGATTCCAAAGGTTATCATAGAGGAAATCCATGATTGATTTTACCTTTGGTGAAAAGGTAGATGCTACTACTGTCATTTTGAAAGTAGCATTATAAACTATGGAAGAGAAGTCTTCTGATGATGAGATAGGTGTCTATTGTACTAAAACCATCTTAGAAGAAGAGCCTCCTGAAGATGTAAATGAAGTACAGTACCAAGATCTTGAAGTAGAACCATCTAGAGTAGAAGAAGTGAGAATTGAGGGTACAAGATCCTCTTGAGAAAGTTAACCTTGGAACATCTGAGGAAATGAAAATAATTTATATAAGCAACAACCTAAATCTAGAATTAAAAGTAGAGATAATAAAGCTACTTCATGAGTTCAAAGATTGCTTCATATGGAATTACAAAGACATGCCTGGTTTAAATTATCATCTGGTGGAGCATCGCCTACCGATCAAAACTAGTTTTAAACCTGTTCATTAAGCACCAAGAAGAATGTTTAAGAAAATAAAAGCAAAAATCAAAAAGAAATAAAATGATTGTAAAAATTAAAAAAGAAATAAAATAACTGCAATAGTTCTTGGGGAAAGTTAATTATCTGAGGAGATTTATTTCAAACTTAGTAGGGAAGGTGTATGAATTTTCCAACCTATTGAAGTTAAAGAAGGAAGATGAATTTCTATAGGAAGAACACCATTAAACAACATTTCAGAAGATTAAAGAGTATTTGAGTAAGCCTCATATCTTAATGCCTCCTAGAGGTGGCTATCCTTTTAAGCTTTATATTTCTGCTGCTTATAGTTCTGTAGGATGCCTGTTAACATAAAATAACTCTATAAGTCATAAGCAGATAATCTATTATTTAAGTAAAGTGATAAATGATATAGAGACTAGGTACACGCCTATAGAAAAGTTATATTTAGCTCTTTATTTTGCTTGTACAAAGTTAAGACACTACATGATTAGAGCTAAGGTGTACATAGTATAAAAATAGATTTAATCAAATATATGCTTTCCATCCAATGATTACAAGAAGGATTGGAAAATGGGTGTTGATATTAGCAGAGTGTACACTAGTTTACCATTCTTAAAGAACAGTAAAAGGTTAAGCCTTAGCAGACTTCTTAGTCGATCATCCATACTTAAAGGTTAAAAGGGAGAAACAACCTGATTTAGGTTTTTTTCACTTGAAGAAAGTACCTTGAACATTAAAGTTTAATGGTTCTTATATTTAGAAGATGGTTGAGGTAGGAGTAGTCATCATTTCTGTCACATCCTCATTTTAGTATACTGTATTATTTATTAATGTCATGTGTTATAGATTTTATGTATGAATTGAGATTAAATTTGGAATGGTGTGAGATGTGTAAATGATGTGTAAGTTAAATGATATGTTAATTGATATGAGTTATAATATGTATATAATTAGAATCGGTAGAATTATTGACTAGTGAAGGTGGAGATTATAAAAATTGGTATAATGTTAAGGTATAAATTTAGTAATTAAAATTAGTAAAGAAGTGAATATTGTTTTTATTTGTGTTTTATACATAGATTTTCAACAGCTTATTTACATAAATAAATGTATTAAATTTTGGGTGATGATTAGTAGATGTGTATTTATATATATATACATATATATATGAAAAATATGAAAATTTAAATAAAGAACATTAAAATTAAAAGTATATAAAAATATAATGGTTGCAAGTATACGATGTATCAATGGAAATATTTTGCTTTATCATAATTTATTTTATTATATGAAATTATATGATAAATTATTATTTTTATATTAGATTAAGATTTATTATATAATGTTATATATATATACATAAATATATATAATATAAATAGAATTGTAAAATTTACTTATTATGGGTATATAAATATGGTATATGGCGTGTACTTACATGTATAGTATATGGATGAATATACATATAGATATATTATAAATATAAGACATAATATATAATCTAAATATATAAATATATTAAGTTTTTATTTAGAGGAGAGATGGGTTGTGTTAGAGTGTGCATGTATTTTAAGCCATGGACCTCTTTTGTTCAATTAAAATGGGTTAGTTGGACACTTCTTATCCATTCCTTTTTCGTTTTCTTCTTCAACCGTATCCTTTCTTCCTAATTTGACCCATTTACTACCACCCACTGTCACGCCCAGCCCATACCTGGAGTAACATGCTCCCGTAGCATACACAACGACCTCCCATATGGGAAACCGTTATATACACTACAAAGGATACCTGAACCTGTATAAATATACATCGTATGGGGACAACAGATAGTATGGCGGTGAAATTCGTAAACAGAACCAAACATAACCCTGGATAACAACATACATTCAATTGAATGAGCATGTCACTAATAAAAGTATATTTATTAATATACAAAGGTTCTGGTTATAATAATCGTACAAACCACCACCAAACTACAAATACATTACTGCCTCACTCTTATATACAAGCTACAATACAAGACTACAAAAAGAACATATGCTCGGCTGCTCCAGACCACCTCGAGATAGGGATTCGCTGTTGAATCTGTCTCTCCGCTGATGTCAGCAATAACTGCTCTGGGCCTTCTGCCGGAGGCTCGGAACCTACGTTCATCAATTGACAAACGCTGAGTCGAAGACTCAGTGGTACTAGCTATCATACATGCATAAAACATAGTCAAGTAACAGGCAATACGATGCAATGCTATGTTGCCCCGTTTCTGTTCCTATTCTGTACTCACTTCCCTCTTTCCTTTATCCCTTATTGTGCACAATATATTCTCATAATGGATCCCTATGTACCGGTACTCAACTCCCGAAGGAGGACAACTGTAATCCTGGCCCGTAGGCCCTTTTGTTATGCCTATGTCTCGAGACTCAACTCCCGTAGGAGGAATATAATATACGATTCCATTATGGAATCCTTTAATATATGATCCAGCATGCCTTTCCTCATTTTCTCTCGCTCTGTCTTAGCATTCACGATCCATATGTCATGAATAATGCGAACATGCGAGAGTATCAAATAGAATCTCAAGCAAAATCATGAAACTTCACACATAACAAGCTCATAGTATCAAATCATAAGCAAATACGGGAATTCAATCCCCAATCATCATTTACTAAGCCATACTTGGCTTAAAAGCAATCAAAGAAGCAAAAAGCATCTCAAGAGAAACTAACACTAACTAGTACTAACTAGTACTAACTAGTACTAACCTTATCTCCTTTAATCTCTAATCTTATCCATAATCTGCCTTTTCTTCTTTTAATTGGTGAAATCGAAGCTTGAAAAACATCAAGTACTCTTCCTTCTTTGAACTTAACCAAAAATCCTTTTTTTTTCTTTTCTCTTCTTTATTTTGCTTTTGTAGCACCCCTCTGTTAGACCCTAGTTTTTGATGTGTGTGTCACGTGTGAATCAAATTAAGTTATTTGTCATATTTTTTTATAAGATTTTATGTTGGTACGGGCATACCTGTTTTGGTATGGGTGTACCAAATAGCTTAGTTGAGTGGTATGACTATACGACTGATCGTACCCATTTAGTACTGTTTGATAGAGCATGGTACGGGCGTACCATTGCTCGTAGGAATTTGGTTTGTCAGTAAACCTATTTTGGTACTGGCGTACCATTAGGTGGTACGGTCTTACGTGAGCTCGCAAGAAAATTGTTTGTGTAGAAATTTGTTTTGGTACGGGTGTACCAATGATAGTACGGACGTACCATATTTCCCTCTCATTTTTCATTGAGATTTTTAAATCGGTACGGGCGTACAAAAATAGGTACGACTGTACACGACTTTGAAGAAAGGGTAACCCTTTCTAATGGCTATTTTCATAATAGAACTTTCATATCTTTATCTTTAACGGCTAGTTTTGCATAGCAATCATTCTATTGATCTTCTATTATCAAGAACAAGTAAGTCTACTTGTATTTTGTGTATTTTTCTATTGAAAACTCTCTTTTATTGTATTCCTACTTGTGAAAGCTAAGGTTTTCTTTAGTGGGTTAGTGTGTCATTAATGATTGGTCATTAATTTGTAATCGAGAGTTTGTGAGATTGATTTTTGTAAAGGTTTGAGTGTGAGCCTGAAAAACACTGGGTTTTAGGATTCATTTGTGGAATCCTCTTTGTAAATGATTATGATTTAGTGGAACCCTAAGTCGAGACTTAGGAGAAGTAGACGTAGGTAAGAGTTAGTGCCGAACCACTATAAACCGACACGTGTAGCCATTTCTGCAAGAGATTTTACCCTCTTTTTTTTCATCTTGCTTTAGCAACCGATTATCCTTTGAATCCTCATGCATGTGTAAATTATCTTTATATTTAAACTTGAGAAGATATGTTTGAGGGTGTAAGAGTAGCGCACCCCGGACGCGGGAGCGCTGCACGCTGTTCGGCATGAGATGCCGTGGTGCTTGCTCTCAATGGCGTACTTCCATAGTTGATTATTCTTTAACCTAGAAAAATCACGTCGAGATTATTAAGTGGAGTCGCCACCTAGTTTGTTTCTTTAATTCAATTGAATGATTAGAAAACTAGGAAATAAAACCCGGGCCTTCCCGTGTTGGAAAGCGGCCTGAATTTCTTCAGAGTTTGGGTTCAGGATTTCGAATTTATTAATGTTCCATTTTATTATGTTCACTTATTTAATTTTAATGAAAGCTCCTAAGCACACAATTAGGTTTAAGTTTGATTAGCATACTCTTACATGGCATAAGGCATACAAAGAAGCATACACAAATTATAAGGCATAAAGAAAGCATAAAGAAAGCGATAAATGCAAAAAATAAATGCAGGAAAATAAAATGTGGGTATTTAAATACAACCCACCCAAAAATAAAGAAAAGAAAATAAAGCAAAATAAAAATAATTTGGGTATTTAATACAACCCAACCAAAGAAATTAAATAAAAAGCATAAAAACAAATAAAATCCTAATGTTGGGCCCAAGGCCCAATTCCTTTCTTCCGAATCCAATGGGGTTGCTTTTGATTGGGCCTCGGGCCCGACCCATCTACTTCCTCCTCTTTCCCTAATCAAACCTAATTATCTGCAAAATCACACAAAAACGCATAAAAGGGAACAAATGCAAAAATAATAATGACATTAATAATGAAATCA
>CANYBF010173079.1:0-13390 GCA_948192965.1 Dalechampia spathulata
GGGATGAACACTAAGGAAAATCCGTCTGAAATCTGCCTTAAAAGTCAAATACAGAGTCACGTACGGCCGTACGGACATTGGTACGCCCGTACCGACTCCAAAAGCCTGACAAACTAAAAACCTGCGAGCACGCGTACGGCCGTACACCTGTTGGTACGCCCGTATGGGCACTGTTCATCTGATAAAATTACTGTTCACCTGCGAGCAAACTGAATTCCTGCGAGTTGCGGTACGACCGTATGCCCATGTGGTACGCCCGTACGCACTTGAGGCTCTCAGTTCCCTGTTTTTGCTCGCCCCGTACGACCGTACGGTATATCCGTACGCCCGTACCACTACCTAAAAATGCATAACATGCCTATTGGCATGTCTAACACGACCGTAACCTGTCCCAAACATCCAAACTCAACCTGTAACACTTCTAAAATACCCCTTTACCGTACCGCAGGGGCTCCGCCCCCGCACCCCCGGCCAACTACTCTCGTATCGCCCCCTGATGGGCAGATGTCATCGCTCCGCTCCGTTCGCTCGTTTCGCTTACGCTCCACTCGCTCACTCCGCTCCGACATCTGCCCCTTATACCAGTATAAGGGCTATTCCTAACATCATGCATACCCAATCATAAACACAAAGTCGTCCCTCATCCAATCGAGAAGACACGCTTCTCAATAAGGCGACGACACACAAGTCACATCAAGAAACACATATACCCCAATCCAAATCAATACATCAAAGCATTTACACAATACCATCAGGCACATGCAGACGTATAGGCATACAATCATCCTCATACGCATATAACACAATGTAAATCCACACATTGCAATGCACTTACGTACACCCCTCAATAATCATATACACATGTACACATGCACATACATCCCTAGATACGTATCTACGTATACTCCTAGGGTCTCTAATGTGGGTGTAACAACTAGGGTACCTAATTTAGGTAGTATGCACTATGCACTTGTCATTGTTGATGATTACTCTAGGTTTACTTGGGTTTCATTCTTAGCTCATAAAGATGATGCTTTTGATGCTTTTCAAAATGTCATTAAAAGAATGCAAAATGAAAAGGGTTACTATATTTCCTCTATTAGAAGTGATCATGGAAAAAAATTTCAAAAAGAAAGTTTTAAATCCTTTTATGAATCACTTGGTATTCACCATAACTTTTCATCTCCTAGAACTCCTCAACAAAATAGGGTAGTTGAAAGGAAAAATCAGACTCTTTGTGACATGGCACGTACTATGCTTAATGAGTACCAATTGCCTTTGTACTTTTGGGCCGAAGCGGTCAATACTGCTTGTTATGTCACCAATCGAGTTCATTTGAGACCAATTTTAAATAAAACTCCTTATGAGCTATAGAATGGTAGAAAACCAAGAATTTCATACTTTAGAGTATTTGGTTGCAAGTGCTATATTTTAAATACCAAGGAAAATCTTGGAAAATTTGATTCCAAAACGGATGAAGGCATTTTCTTAGGTTATGCAACTTCTAGTAAATCATATAGGATATTTAATAAACGTTCTTTGATTATTGAGGAATCAATGCATATTGTTTTTGATGAAACTAACTCCCTTGGTCCAAGAAAGGACAATGTTGATGATGATGTAGGAATTCTAATGGAACAAGGAAATGAGAAAGAACATCAACAAGAAGTTGTTCCCAAAGATGTTAAAAAGGAAGAAGTGGATGATCTTCCTCCTCACCTAGCTGCCACACGCATAGAGCATGATCTTCCAAAGGAGTGGCAATTTCCAAAAGGACACTCCCAAGAGCAAATCATAGGTGAAACGTCAAAAGGGGTAACAACTCGTTCTAAGTTTAAAGACATTCAAAATAACCTTGCATTTATTTCATAAATAGAGCCTAAGAATGTTAAAGATGCCTTAAATGATGATATTTGGGTATTAGCTATGCAAGATGAGTTGAACCAAATTGATAAGAATAAAGTGTGGACCTTAGTGCCTAAGCCTAAAGATGTGTCAATTATAGGTACTAGATGGGTGTTTAGGAATAAGCTTAATGAGGATGGTGTTATAACTAGAAATAAGGCTAGACTTGTAGCTCAAGGGTATTATCAAGAGGAAGGTATAGATTTTGATGAAACTTTTGCTCTTGTAGCTAGATTAGAAGCTATTAGGATGTTATTGGCATATGCATCTCATATGAACTTTAAACTTTTTCAAATTGATGTCAAAAGTGCTTTTCTAAATGGTTTTATAAATGAAGAAGTTTATGTTACACAACCCCCTGGTTTTGAAGATTTTGAATTTCCAAACCATGTTTTTAAACTTACCAAAGCTTTATATGGCCTTAAACAAGCCCTTAGAGCTTGGTATGATAGGTTAAACACTTTTCTAATTGATCATGGTTTTGATAAAGGCAAAGCAGACACTACACTTTTCATTAAGCATTACAAACATGTTATTCTTCTTGTTCAAATTTATATCGATGATATAATATTTGGTGCTACTAATAAAAAGTTATGCAAGGAGTTCTTCGAGTGTATGCAGGGAGAATTTGAAATGAGCATGATAGGAGAGTTGAAGTATTTCCTAGGACTTCAAGTGAAACAATGTGAAGATGGAATCTTTATCAACCAATTCAAGTATACTCAAGAGATGGTCAAGAAGTTTGGATTGGAAGATGCTAAAGCTAGCAAGACACCAATGAGCACAACTACAAAATTATCATTGGATGAAAGCGGTAAACTAGTAGATCAAAAGAAGTATAGAGGTATGATAGGTAGTTTGTTGTACCTAACTACTTCTAGGCCTGATATTATGTTTGTTGTATGTATGTGTGCTAGATTTTAATCCTCTCCTAGGGAATCTCATTTGAGTGCTGTGAAAAGAATTTTTAAATACTTGATTGGAATTATGCATTATGGATTGTGGTATGCCAAAAATGATTCTTTTAATTTGATTGCCTATTTTGATGTTGATTTTGCTGGAAATTTATTGGATAGGAAAAGTACCTTAGGGACTTGTCACTTTTTAGGAAATTGTTTGGTTTCTTGGTTTAGCAAGAAGCAAAATTGTGTATCTTTGTCAACTGCTGAATCTGAGTATATATCCGCAGGTTGTTGTTGTGCTCAAGTTCTTTGGATTCAACAATAATTAAACGATTACAATGTTTGTGTTTCTTACACTTTTATTAAATGTGATAACACTAGTGCCATAAATCTGTCAAGGAATCCCATTCAGCATTCTAGGACTAAGCACATTGATATTAGACATCATTTTCTGCATGATAATGTGCAAAAAGGGAAGGTTGTATTAGAATTTATTGATACAACTCACTAATTGGCTTATATTTTTACAAAACCCCTAAGTGAAGAAAGATTAAATTTCATCAAATATGAATTAGAGATGATGGATGGGTCATTTTTGAAATAGGAGTGATTGATGGACTTAGGAAACCTCAAGAAAATTCATAAAATTCTTTAAAAGTTTTTCAATTTTAAGTCCCCGTAAGGCCGTACAGCATTTGGTACGCCCGTACAGATCCTATACGATCAATTCCTTCATTTTTGGCACTTTCTAGTATGGCATATACTCATTTCAGTACGACCATACGTGATGTGGTACGGCCGTACCAAATGTGGTCCTCCTTATGCGTTCTGTTTCAATTTTCAGCTGAGAATCCTCGTACGGCCGTACGCTTGTTTGGTACGCCCGTACGCGATCATGAATTCCAAACGTCTGTAGCTTGTACATCCGTACGTCTCACCTATATGCCCGTATGTGATATGTATTTTTAAGGAATTTTTGGCTCGTACGGATGTACGCCCAACCCATACGCCCATACGTGACCTGAAAACGGTTTTAAAAACCTCAATTTTCAGTTTTCAACTCATTTTCACTCAATTTTCTCTCAAATTTCCTCTGAAATCCTCTCCAAATACACTCATAACCTCTCATATTTTGTTTGCTCATTCCATATTCGCCATGTCCGGTTGGTTTTTCAATCTTTCAATTATTTTCTATTCTGTTTTTTTACTGTTTCATTGATTTTTAGTACCTTTTGTTCAATATTTTGATTTTCTAATTATTCTAGGCTATTTTAGCTCTAGGTTCTTTAGAGATTAGTGCTTAGGATTATGTTTTGAACTTATGTGTCAAATTTTATTGATTTCTGTGCAGGTTTCAATTTTTAGGTTTTTAAAACCGCGTCGAAACTCTGCCGAAATTTTCAAAACTTTTATTTTTCACTATTTTATCTATTTTTCATTATTTTTACTCATGTCAGCTCCTACTGATTGTGGTGGCTCTTCCTCACAGAGAGTCAAACGCATTTGTCCTTCCGACTTTGGCCCTTGTGGCTCATCATCTGCTGCCTCTGTCATCAAGACCTCCATTTTGAGTGAGAAAGTTTTCTCTCACTCTCGATTCACGTGTCATCCTACACTCCGCCAGACCGGATTGGAGGACGAGGTTCAGGGTTATTTGGCCAATGTACATTGGTCAAATTTTACGTTTCTTCCCAACCAGTACATTCAGTCTGTAGCATTGGAGTTCTTATAGACTTTTTCTTTGTCTACTTCTTTTTCCTGTACTTTCATCTCTTTCACAGACATCATTTTCTTTCTACTTTTGAGTTTGATGCTCTGTTTGGATTTCCTTCTGATGGCATCTCGAATGCCAAATTTGTGGTTATTGATCGCAATTCTTTCTGGAGGGACATTGCCCTCAACACTGCCTTTCGACCCTCTTATCAGAAGTCTTCCTGCCTTAAATCCCCTGCTCTTTTCTATTATCATAGACTGATCTCCTATCTTATCTTCGAGAGGTCAGATTCTAATGACACTATCACGAGCCCTGACCTGATCTTTCTCTACTATATGGTCACGGGTACCCCTATCCAGTCTGGATGTTAGCTTCAGACCTCTTTTCATGAGGTCGGAGTCCAGAAGCAGCCTAGTTGAGCTATTCTTTTTGGTCCCATTATCCATCATGTTTGCCATCAGCTGCAGGCTTTCCCTCCTATCTGCCCTTCTCCAGGACCCCACGGTCCTAACCTATATCTCTCGTTCATTGAGCACTCCATGCTCTTTGAACACACTGCTGATGATGAGTTTATGATCCATTCAGAGTATATCTTTAGATGACTCACTCACCTTCAGTCATTGGAGCTTCCCAATGACACTATCACTTTATATGGTCGATGAGCCATAGAGGTTCTTCAGCGCCTGCAGGTTCCATTGCCAGATGATACTCCTGCAGAGTGGCATGACCAGTTGGATCCCTTTACTGACATTGCACGTCAGGTGGCCCTTAGCCGCAAGCGCCAGAGACACTTCTCGATTGGATCCTCTTCTTCGGGTGTTGTTCCTGAGCCTACTGATCCAGCTGCCACTACTTCTACTACTACTGCTGTTGCTGCTGCTCCTTCAGATCCTATTTCTCAGTAGCTTGCTACCATCATTGCTCGACTTGACCGCTTGGACACCTTTAAGTGTCGTTTCGACCATATCAACCAGCAACTTGGTCATCTCACGCAACAGTCTACTCTTCTTGGTCAGTAGCTTGATCAACATGTTGCTGACTTTCATGAGTTTCAGACATCCACCTCCGAGGCTCTCCACTCCATCAGTGTCATGGTGGATCCATTTATTATACTTCCACCGAGTCCACCTCCTCCTCAGGACCCAGAGTCATAGCGTTTATTTTGATATTGTCAAAGGGGGAGATTTTTAGGACTTTTATGGATTTTAGTTATTTTATTTCTTATGTTCAGTTATGTTATGTTCTTTGTATTTGATTATCTTATCTTTGTACACTGAACATCTTTTTGATATTATATATATGATGTTCATTCAATTCATTATTGATATTTGATTTTGTTTATTATATTGATTATTTGATTTATATTTGTTCTCCTTTCCTTTGTGATTTGATTTATTTTTATCTTATGGTATGTATTCTAAAACAAAGGGGGAGATTTCCAAAATTTTCACATTAAAATTTCATTTAAATGAGTTTTTACAAATTGAACTTAAATTGATTGCCAACATAAAAAAAAGGGGAGATTGTTAGACCCTAGGTTTTGATGTTCGAGTCACATGTGAGTCAATTTAAGTTATTTGTAAGTTTTTAATAGTATTTTGTGACTGGTATGGGCGTACCGGTTTTGGTACGGGTGTACCAAATGATTTAGTTGAGTGGTATGGTCATATGGCTGACTGTACCTAGTTAGAACTGTTATATTGAGTTTGGTACGGATGTACCATTAGGTGGTATGGTCGTACACTAGCTCGTAGGAAAAGTGTTTATCAAGAAACTTGTTTTGGTACGGGTGTACCAAATGATGGTACGACCGTACCACATTTTCCTTTTATTTTCTAACAGTAAAATTTGAATCCGTACGGGCGTACATGTCTGGTACGGCCATACGCGACTTATTGAAAAGATTTTTAAGTCTTTCAAATGGCTATTTTTCATAAGAACTTTTCATACCTTTCAGTTCCAACAGTTAGATTTTGCAGAGCAACCTTCTTTGAGCTTCGTTTATCAGTTTCAAGTAAGTTAAACTTGTATTTGTGTATTAATCCTTCAAATACTCTCTTTTATTGTATTCCCACAACCTAGGTATTAGGTTTTGTATTTGTGGGATTGGTGTGTGATTAATCCTTGGGGATTAAGTTGTAATTGAGAGTTTGTGAGTATTATACTTGTAAAGGTTTGAGTGTAAGCCTTGAAAACACTGGGGTATATGATTCATTTGCGGAATCCATTATGTAAATTGATTGAGAATTAGTGGAACCCTAAGTTGAGACTTAGGAGAAAGTAAACGTAGGTAAGAGTTTGGCTAAACCACTATAGATCGCACGTATTGCCTTCCGCAAGAGGATTTTCAATAACTTTAATAAAAATCTCTTATTTTTAAAAAATCAAAAATAATATTTTTATTTATATAATTTTATGAAAAAATTGGTTGTTTTAAATTAAAACTATCATTATTATATGATTAAAATAAAATAAAATTAATTTTAATTAATTTTAATAAAATTAATTTTTAATAAAATTTTATTTTCTTAAAACCGATTATTTATACATTAGTTTTTTATATTAAATTTGATAGCAAAATTAATTTTAATAAATTAAATTATTAGATGATAAAAATAATTTTTATTTATATTTGATTATGAATATAATTCTTATATAAAAATTAGTTGTTATAAATTAAAATTATTATTATTATATAATAAAAATAAAAATATAATTAATTTTAATAAATTTAAAGGAATGATAAAATCATAATTTTACTTATTCCTCTTTTTTCTTACAATATTAATTAAAAATTTGAGAGAAATATGTTCTATAAATTTACTTAGCTTAACTTTTTTAATTTAGGATATTATATTTTTAAAAATAATTATAAGTAATATTTCTTTTATATAATTTTATTATAGAAATTAGTTGTTATAAATTAGAACTATTACTATTAGATTATTAATGTAAAATAACATTAGTTTTAGCAAATTTAAAGTATTTAATAAAATTTTAATTTTTGAAAAACTAATAATTTATGTATTGATTTTTTATATAAAATTTGATAATGAAAATTAATTTTAATGAATTAAAATATTGAATAATAAAAATAATTCATATTTATATATGATTTTGATTAAAATTCTTAATTACTATTAGATAATTAAAATCAAATTAAAATTATTTTTAATAGATTAAGAGATATTGTAAAATCATTACTGTACTTGTTTCTTTTTGTTGAAATAATAAACTTATTTTTTAACCCAAGTTTAATTTAAAGAATATTATAATGGTTGGTGAAGTTGTTGAAGATGGTATTAAAAATTGTATAGTGTGTTAGGTAAGGTTGTTGAAAATTGTATTAAAAAAGTGTATAGTGTGTTAGGTGAATGTTAGGTGTGTTTAAGTTGAATGATTTTTAATGTGTTAGGTAAAATGTTAGGTGTATTTGTGTGGTGTGTATTGATTTCAAGTTAGTATAAATATCACCTCCTATTGTGTGTTATAGCATCACAAAAAATAAAAAAGAAAACAAGAAGCAAAGCTTCTCTTGAGTGTTAAGTGTTGTTGTGAGAGTTTTGAAGTGAAAAAGTGTTGAGTTTGTTGTAAGAGTAATGAATTTATTGTAATAAGAATTTTATAATTCTTCTTGTAAATTTGTTTTGGTGTTAACACTTTTTCTTGAAAAGTAAAATGAATCGAAGGAACCAGTAGAAGGAACAAGAAGACTGCTAGGGTTTATTGGAAAGTAAAAATAATACCATGAAGTTAATTTAGCTCGGATACTATGAAACAATGATGTGTGTTTCTCATCCTCTAAGAGCTAAAGAGATAAACACAAAAAATATACATAAATAGATGTATCCTTATCACATCCCATATATAAATATTTTTCATCTTTTTAATTGAAATATTTTAATTTTACCCTAAATCATATTTCTATTTAAAATAATTATGTTTGATTGATGTAAATATACAAAAGAGAAATCTTTATTTTATTAAAATTACTATTTGAAAATATTATAAATTTTAAAGAATGATTATGATGTAAATAATCAAAATCCAACCTTATCTAAAATATTTTTATAAACTATATAGAAATTGACTAAGATTGTAAGTCATTCTTTTTTAAAAAAGAAATGAATTGAGATGTTGTAGAATTTCTAGAGATTAATATATGATATGAGATTGTTCAAATTTGGGTTGCATCATCCACTTTACGTGAACTTGTGTTCGTCAGCATATTAAAATATTAAAATAAAATTCCCATTTCATTTTCTTTATTAAATTTTTACCAAATTGGTCAACTCTTGAATGAAATATGCGGAAAAGGGGCAACGAAACTTAGAAGAAATGATTCTTTGGTTGCAAAACAGGCATGACGACTTATACAGAAGCCTGATTCTTTGGTTGCAAAACTTTTGAAGTCCCTGTACCATCCTCACAATGACTTTTTCCAAGCACAGTTAAGTCATCGTGCTTCTTGGGGCTGGAGCAGTATGTTAAAAGGGAGACAGGCGTTTGAAGGAGGTTGCAGATGGCAAATCAACAATGGAGCTATGGTTCACTTATGGGAGGATGCATGGATTCCGAATTTGCCAAAATTTAAGCTTATTTCGAGGAAACCTATCCAATGCAATACTCATAGAGTATGTGAGGTAATTGATATGCGGACCAAAGATTGGAAATTATCGAATATCTAGGATTTTTAACAGCCTGTGGAGATAGAGGCAATCAAGGATGTGCCTATTGGTGTCCTGAATTCCCATGACAAGATGATTTGGCATTTTGATAACCATAGGGTATTGTCAGCGAAATCTGTTCATAATTTCCTGCTATCTCATCAACAACAAGCACATCAGAATGCTCCTCATCCCAACAGGATATTCTTTGGAACGGTATTTGGAAGTTACCCATTCAACTGAAAGTCAAGCATTTCTTATGGAAGGCTGCCCGTGACATTTTGTCTACCTTTCATAATCTTGTGCAAAGACAACTATCTAATTCTTCTTTATGTCGTGTTTGCATGCAAGATTCTGAAATAGTCGAACATTTAATTTTTAATTGCAATCATGCACGTGCTGCCTGGTTTGGGTCAAATGTTGGTTTTAGGCCGACTTCTGACAAGATAACATCTTGTAAGGACTGGCTTCAGTCCATTTTAACCTCACAATGCACAAATGCTTTTCCTGACTTTGTTGTATGGGCATCTTATATGGCTTGGCAAATCTGGAAAGCACGTAATCGGGCAGTTTTCCAACATATGGCTCCTAATCCTGTGGATACGGTGTATTATTGTCATAGGATGCTGATTGAACTGAATGAAGTGGCTGCCAATGAACTAAACCTAGCTTTCCAAGGAAACTCTCATAACCAGGCAGTGATTGCTGTGTCAAAATGGAAGCACCCAGATACAGGCTGACTTAAGTTTAATTCTGATGCAGCCTACGATGTTAACAATCGAAGCGCTAGTATTGTTGTTCTTTGTAGGAATTGGCAACGCATACTTGTTGATTGTTTGACGAGGAATATTCGATGTTCGTCACGACTTCAAGTAGAAGCTAGAGCTCTTCTTCTTGCTGTGAATCTAGCTATTCGTATGCATGCTTCGCATGCTTTTTTTGAATCTGACAATCAGATACCGGTCAACTCCTTTAGGTCACTTGTTGAGTCTGTGTTTTTGGAAATCACAGGGATTGTTGTTGATATTAAGGATATGCTAGTAAGAATCCCTTGTTATTATATTTGTTATTGTTACAAGAGTAGTAACACTGCAGCAGATTGGCTTGCTAAACAGGCTATAAGAGCCATTTTCAACAGTGTTGGGTTACTAATATCCCCTAGCTCTTGAGATTATTTTGTGTGAAGACTTTTCTGCCGATTAATGATATTCCCAGTTCAAAAAAAAAAAAAAACTTAGAAGAAATGATAAATAATAAAAATTTTGAATTGTCATGAAATGGAATAATGTGTATTAAATCAATCGATGGTTTATATTAGTTTTGTAATATTTCATTCAGACTATTGAAATTTAAAAGAAAATAATAATAAGAATAGTAAAATTGGTTCAAGTTGGTCACCAACCTTCCTACCTTCATTTTCTAAATAATCCCATAAATATATAGTATCAAGCAACCATCTATCTGATGCTAATATTATAAGCTCTAGAGTTGAAAGGTTAGCAATATGTTTGGTTAGTAATAATATTAGAGTTTGTATGATAAAAGGTTTTAGAATTCTTAAATAATGAATTTTAATATAAAATAAAATAAATGTCAATATATGCATGATCATGATCATGTTTTAAACTTAATGAATATTCATATATGAATATATTAAAAATATATTAAATCATTTACAGATTTCATTTAACAACTTACTTAAACTTTGCATTGAAGGTTCTTGATAGCAACAATATGATACTTAGGAATAGTATTCTATTTCTTTATAGATCAAGAAAGAATATTATTCTCAAACCCTAAGAATGAACTTCGATGTAATAAGCACCCGCCCAATTAGCATCAAGAATAAACCAGCGTGTTGATACATTAGAAGACAATAATGAAGTATGGCTTTCAGAAACCGTAGAATCCATTTAATTGGTTGTAAAGGAATATCCTACCATGTAACTGCAAGATGAAGGATTCATGGCAATCTTAACATGAAGCAATCGAAGAAGATGAGTTAGAAGTTTTGAAGATGATATCATCAACATAAAATGGTAACACCTCTGTGTCTTGCCCTTTCTTCAACATAGACATGCAGTTCATTTGCATGACTGCTTCAAAATCTACGGACAGTCACACCTCCTGATTCTAATACCCATTTAAAATTATATATTTATATTTGAGTAATAATAAAATATTTTGAAAAAAGGAATAAAAACATATCAAACATAAAGAGAGATAATAAGAGCATTAATTTTATATTTATCAAAAGAATAATTACGTCAGAAATTTATCTTACGTAGACACACACCCACATATGATTTTATGTAGCACCACGTGGACAATGTTCTGACATGCAGTTGTTATATTGTTATACGTGATAGAACAGATGTCAGTCAATAAAAATAAAGCTAAAGACAATAAAATTAAAAATAATTGACCAACTCATCATAAATGCTTTAAAATGTACACGCAAATGAAAATCCAATAATTCTGATTTAAAACTACCATTTATATATAATTTTATTTTAAATTTTAATATAATTATTTTGAATTGGATTTAATATGATATTATTCATTGAATTCTAAACAAATTATTACTATTATACATTTTTATATTCTATGTATAAAATCTATTTTACATATAACTAAATTAAATTCAATATAAAATATATATTAATAAATTATATTAAATATTTATAATATAAATTTGATTATTTAATTCTATTAAATAATGTATAAATAATTTTATAACTTTTATAATGAAATAATAATAATAATAATAATAACAATATTGATATTATAAAATTATTAATAATCTATGATTTTATGTTATAAACTAAGACTACTAATGAAAATAAGTTTGCAAATTTCAATATATATATATATATATATTTAAGGGTATTAGGTAATATGTAAAAATAGGTAATGAATTTTAATTTTTTCGGATATTATATTTCTATTTATAGTTTATGGAAAGATCATCAGTAAAATTCCTATTAAATTTGTTATCAGGTTGCTGACATGAAAATCAAATATGGAGTATATGGTATATTAACATCATGTTAATGTCTATATCACACTATATCATTTTATTTTATATCAAAATAAATATTAAATTTTATTATTTATTTTAAAAATGACATTCTCCATTTTATATTATTTTTAAAAATATTGAATTAATTTAAATAATATATAAATTAATTGTATTAAATAAATTTAATTTATTAATATTAAATTCAGATTAATCCATATTTAAATTTTTAATCTGATGAATATTCCAATTTCATCCCAAATGGTTATAACTGAAGTCTGACCCTACTAATATTAGGTAATAGGACAGCGTATTAGTTATTGGTGGGGATTTCCTCGAACTCGCTCGAGTTTTGCGATGAATCAGAAGATTCAACTCTCTCGAGTTACATAAATAGTAGAATTTCCTAGACGCTGCCGGTTTCCTCCTTTGGGACGCAGGTTGACTGCGGTCAATACTTGGTAGTAAATTACTCATAATTTTCAGGATTTAAGTTATGTTTTGCAAAAAAATATAATGATTTTCTTAAGATAAAATTATAGATGTGAATAAATTAATGAAATCTTAATGATCTTATGATTTATTGACATTTAACTTTATTATTGATTCAATACATTCTTTAATGTAAAATGAAATTTATACAACATAACATTATGATTTAAATTTTAATCTTATAAGTCGGGCTAAGGAGTCATACCATTACACAACGATTGGCATCCATCGTAGCCTTCGAGTAGCTACTCAAAATACATTCTGAAATCACGTATGACCGGCACCCCAAACCGGAATACCAGTTACCACAACACCTCCAAAACTCCTATTACCACTCTCATTCTGGGTGGCCAAACCCCTAGAGCAGCCCATTTCAGGCAACCGCTTACCGCTGTAATTAGACAAATATTCAGCAACTCTAACTCTCACAGAAAGGTTAACAATTCCGTTTCTTTCACCCTTACCATCTTTTAATCTATAACTCAATATATTCAAACAATTATCCGGCAAGTATCCTCCCATAAAATCTGTCACTGGCATGGTAGCCGTCGCGATAATTATATCACCACCCGACGCCGTTTTGCAGCGAGCTTCCAGCGTTAGAAATCTTTCACGCAGAGGCATGTCCAGGACGAGCTGTTCATTCCAGTAAGGGTAGCTTCCTCCTTCTGTACTGACAGTGGTGGTGCGA